>CM076572.1:228270549-228307946 GCA_034641835.2 Pinus albicaulis | reverse complement strand
TATTGTTCTGTTGCTAATTTATTTTTATTAGTTTTTGTTTAATTCCAGGACTGCTTTGTTTATTTCAGTCTTGCACATTTGCTTCAGTAGTTAGATTTAGATATATTAAATTTCTCATGTCATTTTCAGTTACCTCCGAAAACCATAGCTGGACTAATGGTGAGGGATTGAAGTATGAGTGTGTAGTTTGATATTAGTTTACTTTCTCGCAGTTAGATATATTAAATCATTTCATGTCATTTTCAAGATTGAAAGCCATAGCTGGACTAATGGTGAGGGATTGAAGTATGAGTGTGTAGTTTGATATTAGTTTACTTTCTGCCAGTTAGAAATATTAAATTGCTCATGTCATTTTCAGTTACCTCCGAAAGCCATAGCTGGACTAATGGTGAGGGATTGAAGTATGAGTGTGTAGTTTGATATTAGTTTCTTTTTCCGCAAATTAGATATCAGATTGCCTGCTTGTTTATATACTCAAAGCCATAATGGACTAATTCATAGATCAGAATAAGTCGATAATTTGATTTAGATTTACTTTGTTGCACGGATTTATTTAAGCATAGTTTCTTTTCCTTTATTGTTAGCGATAGTTTTGTTTTCATGCTCAATAGTTCATCATTTGATTTATTTAGTTTGATTTTCATGCTCAATAGTTCACTGTTTGATTTATTAGGCTAGCAGCACATTTTCATTTCCTTTCAAGTTTTGTCATTGTATGTTTTTAAATTCCTTTTGAAGTTTGAAGTTGGTAAATCATTATAAAGGATATCATTGCCTTGAACAATCATAACCATACTTGTTTTTATTTTATAATTTCCATCTCACATTAGAAAACCAAAAACGACAAAAAGGTAAGAAATAGGTTATCTTGCACATATAGTGCGCCACACTTCATCAGCTTACGAATCCCAGATTGATAAATTAATGTAGCAATTTAGGACACACTAAATTGACCAAACAAGTGGTCAGATATATTTTTTGAAAACATCGTGACATCATCAATATGCACCACGACGATCTGACCAACAAAACCACAAATTGTGATTTCCATCGCATGTTGGAAGGTTGCACTAACATTCACCATCCCAAATGGTTTTTTTCTAAAAGCGAACATGCCCCACTTTGTTTAGAATGTTGTTTTCAGTCTGTCAGGTTCTAAGACTAGAACCTAGTTGTAACTAGAAAATCCATTAAGCAAAGAAAACATTTCTAACCCCGATACTGTCTGTAATATATTATCCACTGAAGACACTAGATAATTATCTTTTTCTGAGGTGCAGTTGAGATTTCAAAAATCCATGCAGAAGTGAATATCCCCATACTTCTCCCTTACTAGGACCATATTAGAGACCCATGTCGAATGCCGCACTTTGTAAATGATCCGAGCATCCAAAAACTTCCTTAACTCCTTTTGAATCATGGGCTCAAGCGTCCGATGTACCTTTCTCAACTTCTACTGAAAAGGCTTGACTCCTTTTTTATTGGAATAACATGCTGGATTATTCACATGTCATAGTTTTTGAGCTCATCGTACGTCCACACGAAGACATCTTGATACTACTTAAAAAGGAAGATAAAGGATTGTCGCTCTTGCAACATGTACCAAGTTTGAAAAACTTCAGATCACTCTCTGTACCATTATTGATCTATTCGTGTGACATATTTAACTGTGATTTTTCACGTTCACTAGTCCTCGAAAGCGATTTTGCAAGTCATACAACGTTTCTAATGATATCACACCCTTAGGCATGGGGTTCTCCTTGTTTACTTGAGTTTCATATTGCAACACTTTCTCAATGCTCGTCTTTATCAATGGATGCATCTTTCAACACATCAAGATTCACTATGAAATTCAATATATGTTGGTCATCATTGAAAACACGCAAATTAGTGATATTGTCAGGGACATATGTCTTATAGAGAAGTTCAATAGAAAAACCGTCCCTAAGCGGGGAAAAACTAGCAACATAATTTTCTAATGCATCCGCAACTGCGTTACACATTCTGGGAACAAATATAATATTGAAATCTTGGGATTGAGAAATAAAATGTCATACCTCTTGTTGATAACTTTTCAAATTAGGTGATCGACACACAATGTATAGTATTTCGTACCTGTCGAACGACGATCTCGGAGTCACCTAATGCTTTAAGTACCCCAACTTTGAGGTCAATGGATTTATTTAAGCCCAAGATGCGAGTTTCATATTCTACAATGTTATTATAGCACTTAAATTCTAAGCAGCAAGAAATCAAGAATTTTATCTGTTGCAGGTCTATTAAAACAAAACCAGCTCTAGAGACCTCTTGTGTCTTAGAACTGTCAAAATAAAAATACACAAATTACAAATACCAGGGCTATATCATACACTAGTACTATTAACAACTACTATACATAAGTCATTCCTTCCAATTGGACTAGGAAGGACTTCCAAATATGTGTCTGGTGGAACCAGGAAGGCTGAGAAAGGTAACACCCAACATTAATCTCCAAAAAGAAGTTTCCAAAAAATAAATCAGTGAAAGAAACAAGCTCGTTTTTCCCCTACAAGGGTGTGATATTGTGTTCCATGCAAGGTTCTTATTCTACCCGGATTTGGATATGCCTTCCCTTATATGAAAGCCATAAATGTGACCAATCGGTAAAAAAATACACTTGTAGTTTGCTAGATCATTCTCTACTTAGCAATACACTGTAGGCTTATGAGATGTCCATAATTACTATTTATACACTATTGAACTCCCTGATTAGATGATAGGAGAATAAGAAAATTTATGAGACGTTCAACAATAACTTTGACAAGAGACCTGTCTAGATAAATAACATGTTCATCAGTCTTATCCCATTTGGAATTGATTTTCTTGGAAAAAAATAAAGGCATTACATTTGCAGATGTACTAGAATTAATTAAATAATTGTGAACATTGTAATTGAAAATTTTGAAAGTCAATAAAAAAAAAGGGTAGATTGTGTTAGCTTCTAATGTTAATTCGTTAACAACTGACTGCAAGGGACCAAAAGACTTACCAGATCTCCTCTATGAAGAAGAAGCATTATCAATTGATGAAGGCTGGTTAAGGGATCAGACAAGAAGTTCCCACTAGCTTTCTATCCTTGTAAGCTTGAAGATTGAAATATTTGAGCGATATTTATTCATGTCTTCCACTATATTATAATCCAACACAACATGCATTTCCAAAGTGTCTAGAGGAGTGGCTTTTTTTGATACTTCCGAAATGGTGGAATTTATTTTACTATTGGCAAATGATTCTTTGTTGTAGCAACATCTCCAGACTTGTCTTGAGTGTTCTGAGCCGAGTTTATAGGTGGTGTGGTTTTTCTTAACAAGTGTTGCTTGAATTTTTCCTTGTCATCTATTGTTCATAAACATGCCCTTGGCTCCTCAAATTGTATCAACTATTTTGTTTCTGAGCAGGGGCCTCATTTAGTGGTGGTTCTTCGACATTTTTCTTCTTTGTAGTGAACACACAACTAAAATTATTTACTATGTGTACGACATCCAAAGTCTCTTCAGCTGCAACAAATCCTTCCTTTTCCTTCGCCTGCTCAGTCTGCTCATCTGAATGTATTGTGTCAATGATGTGCGTAGGTAGAGCGTTCATGTTGTGGTTCCACTGTGGGCGTGTCTTGTATGAATGATATTATTGATGAAAAGAACAATATTAGCCCATTCCCATACTTTCGACATTCAACATGACATTCAAGATATGTGTAAACTTAGCCGTCTGACTACTATTGTTGTTGTTGTTGTTAATACTAAATAGGAGGTTGAACTTTGGGGGTTGCTACTGAAAGTGGTCTCACTTGTCCTTTGTTTTAATTTTTCAAACTCATTGGACAAAGACTTGATGGTCCTCTTTAAGCCTTCAAGATTAATAACTTCTTTATCCTTCACCTTTTTTGAAGAGGCCTGAGACATTTTTCAAGTTTCCTTGGAGTCTTTAGAGGATTCATCATCGACAATGAATCCAATTGAAATAAATTCCTTTTCAATGTGACAGATTCTTCGAAATTATGTGCCAAAGTTTCTTTCTCATTTCTCTTTACAACTGTGCAATTCTTGTCGGCAAGGAAAAAGTGTAATAATAAATTGTGATGGAGTCATGAGGCTTTGTATCCATAGGGAATTTGTTCAATATCCGATTGAACCTCTAATTAAGATATTTAACTTTTTCTTTGCACTCCATCTTTAGATTCCCTAGCTCCTTTAATAACATGGTTGGGGTTTTTTCATCAATGAAATTTTCAAGGATTAAATTTTTAAACCCCTTCCAATTCTGAATTGAATTTGCAGGAAGACTATGATACCAAAAAAATACACTACCATCTAAGGTACAAGGAAAGTGTCTACATGCAACATTGTTATAACGTACCTAGAGCATCTACAGGTGTAGGTAGAAGTTATCTAAATGCTCATCCACTTTGCTCGCCTTGTCAGGGTCATATTTTGCTAACAAGGTTTTCGGATGTCATGGCATATTATGTAAAATACCAAGAAGAGAGAGTGGCACTTGAGACATCCAATCCAAATCTTGGTATGCCATGTTATCAATTTTGTGCTCCTCCTCCTCTTTAGAATAAGAGGAATATCCCCCGAGACTTCATAACCCATGAAAAATATCATCTTAGAGCACAAATTTATCCTTGTGTCCTTCGTTGTAAGGTGGTGGTTGTTCTTTGTTGTCTGCAATTTCTGCTATCTCTTCAAGAGTGGAAAAAACCAGATCTTCCACGATAGAAATGACTATCTTGGTAGTTTTTGTTTCTTTCTTCTTCAGGAAATAAGGAATATTATGTGCTTTAGGAATTAATCCAATAGCCATCGTAAATAAATGGGTTATAGTCTTAATTTCCTAGATGTGCTTGTAGGTAACTTCAAAAGTTGGTTCCAGGCCAGGCTGAGAAGATCTACCTACTTCAGGAATGTGTCGAAGAGGTGACGATAATATTGATTCCTTATCCAGAAGAAGTATGATTGGTGTGGATGTAGTTATCAACCATAAAATATAGCTACCCTCCTTATAGTGCTATAAATGTTGACAGTGCTAGACCTGCCAACATTCAAAGGGGTCTCCTCGATATGTAGTCCCAATCAAACCTCACAACATTTGGTGTAGGAGCCCCATCTAGAATATGACTTGGTTTCCATCTAGTTAAATATTTTCCTTGGCTTTAGCTATCAGCAAGAGAGAGAATCACATATGTGCATTCGAAAATAAAGTAGGTGTGCCTGGGGAATGTTCGGTTGTAGGTGTGTCAAGGTTCTTCTTTTTTGGAGGGAAAATAAAGTGATCCTCTAAGAGAGAGGTAATATTACAACCCTAGCAGAGATGTACACAAATAGGTAAGATTCGTCTAACATCTAGCAGAATAGTCCACAAAGACGTGATCGTTGTTACAACCATTACAACACATTCTCAATATCATAAGCAATAAAATGACCGAAATGGTTCAACTAATTTAGTACAGGTGGAAAAAAACATGAATCATAAACATTTAAATAACTATCTTACAAATATCCATAACGCATGCATGAAGAACGTGTTGGCCATCATTTTTCAAATATTAAGTAAAATTCTCAAGACACATGAATATAATTAACACCACTAGCTCCAATAGTGGAGCTTTGGAGCCACTAATTTCTCCCCAAAAGAACTAACTCTACCTCTATGATGCCTTATGGGAGAAGCCAAGTTGAAAATTCATTTTCTTGTACAATAAGGATGTATATATAAAAAATGGGGTGATCTTTCACCTCCACTATGACACTTGGACTACCCTCATGATTTTTTGACTTCCAATGCCTTTTCAACTTTCACATGACTCTCTACATTCTATACACGTCCTTTGGAATTCTGCTTCAAAATACATTTCAAATAAGAATTTACAATAATACACAAAATTATGTGGCACATGATAACTCGTGACACAAAATGACATGACACTGATGACATGGACTGCGTGATGACATGGAAATGTCAGGCCATTCTTTGTTGTTTCTTGCTTTGTGTATTCTTCTTCCACCTCTATATGGCTTAGAGATGAGGAGTCTTCAGTGTTATTAGATCTTGAGTTGTTTTCGCAAATTGATGTCCCTTTTCTTCCTCTTGATTGATCAACTTGTATCTTAATCTACAAAGGTTTCTTCTAGCACAGTCTCCTTCTCCATCTCCTTCTTCATCATCTTTTGATAACGTGATAGAGTTCCTAGATTTGAAATTCACTCATGACAAGACGACATAAGTCCAATAAACCCCTAGTCTAAGATGTCGCATGATGATCCACTGAATGAGATGGAACTGGGTGGTAGGATAAGGGAGATATTTAGGGACTGCGCAATTGCACAACTAAGGCAGTCAAGGGTCAAAACTGAGCCTTGAGACTGCACAATGTGTAGTTCAGGTTGGACTGGGCTTGAATATTGCGCAATTGAGGGATTCAAGGAGCCAGGATGAGGGATTGAGCACAAAGTTTTCTCACTGCATAGTGCTAGAGGGACAAGGAGGCTAGGTGATTGCGAAATTGCATATTTTAGGAGCTCATGGTTGAGGATATAGGATTTGAGACTACATAATTCGCAGTTCAAGCTTGGATGGAGGGAAAGATTGCACAATTTTGGAGCTCAGGGGTTGTGCTTGAGCATTGAGATATCACAATGCATAGTTCTAGGAGAAATAAACTTCGCATTGTGTAGTTCCAAGAGGCAAGGTTGCTACTTGAGGGTCGAGACTGCACAATGCGCAATTTAGGATGGCTAAAAGAGGTTGAGTGGCCCGATTAGGGAGTTTTCCAATTTTGTCTAAGCGTTGGATCAATGAAATGAATATGAACAAAACAAGACTCTGAGTATGATATAACACTTATATTACTTTATGAAACAACAAGGAACACTCAAAACACATGAATAACATACTTTCCTTAATGCGACAACTTTTCAAGGACTAACATCAAGTGCGACACTAAATATACACTTTGCGACGATCGTGACGACACTTGTGTGACAATACTTGAAAATTTTGAAATGAGCGTGACATACGTTTTCATGATAAAAAAACCTCATTTGCACAATAATCACCCCTAAACATACCAAAACTATCTTGTATACAAGGTGCAACACTAAACATGCTAAAAGGCGAGACTTTTATTTTCTCATAAATGAGACCAAAACACTTAGATAAAAAACATGCAATGACTCTTAATTTTTGAGACGACAACATACAAAGCCAAAGTAGGGTCCAAAATTTGGATTTAGGCCAAAATTTTGGAGGGTGTTGTAGCAATGACAACAAGTGTCTATGCATTCACTTATAGGGCCAACTTGTAAAAGCATCTAGGCCAACCTGTACTTTCTCACTGGGCCAACTTGGTAAAATATTTCACATCTCCTCATTCCAATGGATTTAGAGGGAATCCCATATACCATTGGAAATGTATCTAATTAAGCTTTTAATTGATATACCCTATGCTCACATTTGAGCTAGGTATTTATAATAAAAATGAATACAAATATAGCGTATTCAAATAAGCCATAAAAAAAATCCAGGTATCCAAATAATATTTCCAACAACCTTCATCTTGCAGTCGTTATCTTTGAAATACGTAGTATATTCTTGTATTTTTCATCAAGGAAAAAAATATTTCCAACAATTTCCCCCTTTTTCATTGATGGAAACCCTTAGTCCATTTTGTAACAATATTTTAGTACTCCCTCTATCTTCAACTCTCCTTGTATATGAAATTCTTCATTTTTCTACAACTTCTCCCCCGTTGACATCAATGGAAAAGGGCTTTTCCCCTTGAGTTTCTGTTGACGGGAAAAAATGTCCGGCCAACAGTAGGGGATCTCCCCGGTAGAAAGTCCCAATTAGACTTTGAACCGTTTGGAGTAGGGATCCCGTCCGGGGTGTGGGTCTGGCTACCACTTAAATGACTATCTCTTCGGCTTCGAGCAACCTGATTGAAACTGCAAACATACACTTATTAACACGATATAGAATACATGACTGATGAATAAAACCGATATATGACACTGTGCATAGCAAGGTAATAGACAAAATGCATAAAATCAGGAAATGTCGTTAGCAACACATCTATGAGGTATGCATGCAAGATAATCTGACCGCCAAAGAAACAATCCTTTGTGGTAAGAATATCCCTTAACTTTCCGAAGGATATAACGAGATGCTAATAAAACAGTTCATTAACATTCATCATGAAGTAAATAATAAACATGAGCATCATCAACACAATCACAGATAACTATGGTGCATGAATGACACTATTAATAACACAGATTCATTAATCAAAAGATATTCTGAAAATGCACGCAGAATACACACAATGTTGTCACGGCTAAACACATCATCCAATCAAAGGGGTTTTAACATGTATTGTATTTCATATATCAAGGGTATGCTTCTTCAGCTACAATGCAATAATGCCTTTCAGTCCCAAAAGAGCCAGCCCTTTACAATGCTTCCCACTGGGGTATTTATAGATTCAACAGCCGCACTTATGGCCTTCTGACGGTTCAACTTCCCGACGGTTCAACTTCCTGTTTGTAAAAATTGCGACCTGCGACCTGGTCGCAAATGCGACCTGTGACCTGGTCGCAAATGAGACCTGCGACCTGGTCGCAAATGCGACTTGCGACCCAGCGTTTGCAACTTATGAAGGTGGTCGCACAATCGAGGTTCCTGGAGCGTCGACCTTCTTGCCTTTGATGAAGTTTTTCCAAGTTTGGTAATCCGCCGTTATAGGAGCGACAAGAGGGCTTTCCTCTTTTATCCGATGCATACATTCTAGAACATTCGGCACCAGAGTCTCCTTCTTCTGGGAGATCATCATTGAGAGAGAAGCGAGCTTGGTGTAGATTTGCACTGGGGTGACAAGCAACCGGTTCAGATTCTCTTGTGACGCTTCGAATTCCGGTGCGGCGGAAGCTTGTCGTACTGGTTGCAGAAAAGACTGAATTTCCTGCTCTACCTGTTCCCAGCCTTTAGTTTCATTTAGTGCCCCTAATGATGGAATGTGATGAAGAGCGTTCAAGGAGTCGATACCACTGATTAGGTGGTTATACGCAGACACTACTTTGTCCAGGTCTTTGGACAGCTTGTCTTTGGATTGCATACTCATCCGAATTTGCACTTTGGCCTCTTGCGTATGACTCCAATCCTTCCGAGGCACGTGTTCGGGAGCTTGCTGATACTGGGCTGTCCAATTCATCATTTTGTCCAAGGTTGTCGAGGCCTCCTTGAGTTGTTCGTGTTTCTGCTTGGTTTCTTCCCGTGCCTCTGCCAATGGGGCCACTGTTTGTTTCAGGGTGAACATTTCCTGGTATACTTGCCTCATTGTCATCTCCAACACATCACATTCCTTCTTGATCGCCAGCGGAACCTCATTCACTTGAGCGGGCCTACCCTGGAGCTGGAGCATCTCATTTTCTAGCCTTGATTTCTCTTGCTCTGCCGCTTTTAGCCGGTTCTGTAAAGAAATAATTTCTCTGCTCATCCTCGTGACATTTTCCTCTGTGGCTGCGGCAAAGGCGGTGCCTGCTGACGCTATCATAACCGGATTTGTCCTTGTGTCTGGGACAATGTCCTTTCTGGTGGAGACTGTGGAGATGGCAGGGTAACCTGACGTCAAGGATTTCCTCTTCTCTTGCCGTATCTTGAAAGAGAATTGGTCAAAGGTTAATCTGGTGAAGTCGAAGACTTCTTCTTCTTGCTCCCCCAGAAAGTCATCAACACCGAGGGCACCTCCCGCGCCACCTGCAGGGATATTCAGGGGAGATAGATCAATGTCATCTATTAGCTCGTCCTCTACATCCTGCGTTTGACCCTTTTCTTTCTCCTTTTGCTGGCGCTCTGCTTCCGCCTTGTCACGCTTTTCTTTCTCCCGGCGTTCTGCCTCTGCCTCTGCTTCGTTTTCCTGTTTCCTCTTTGCTGCGGCGGCCTGTTCTGCCTTTTTCTGATGATCGACTTTATCGAGCTCTTCTTTCAGTGCCTTTTCTGCCGCCGCTTGTGCCTCTTTTTCCTGTCTTTCTTTCTCCTCCTCTTTTTTCCTTTTCCGTTCTGTTCTGGCATCTTTCTTGCGTTTCTCTTCATCTTCCTTCCTCTTCTTTTCCTCTTCCAGTTTGGCCTGGGCTTCTGCTTCCCTTTGCTGATCTGCGGTGTCAGGTCCTGCACCGGTCTGTGTTCTTTTATCTTTGGAGGAGGAAGAACCTCCAATGTTCTGATACTCTGCTCCTTCTCGGTCAGGGTCGATTCCTGGTGCGAGATGCCGGTTTGCGTTATACCAATTTCTTCTCTCATCCTCATCCGGGCACTCGACGTGTTGATAACTCCATCTGAAATTGGCCCTTTTACAATGTTCGGGGACTATCCTAACTGGATCGTAATTTCGGCGGTCCAGATTTCTGAAGTGATAGCTTTTCACCTCTTCCCCTTCACGCGCTACTTCTCTGGAGTCTTTGACCGTATAGGAACCAATGGTGAGAGGTAGAGCGGGCCAAGGTTTCTTCTTCCCTTTGGCAAGGACGTTAGAGAAACCCAAGGTCATCTGAAAACACACCTCTTGTATGAGCACCTTGTCGGTAAAAAACTTAGGTAGAGCGTGTGGTGCTTTAAACGAGCCAAATACTCGGATGATTGTGAAATCGGCGAATGGGAACCAGTGTGCCACCTGACCCAGTGTTTCCATTGCTCGCCAAGACATGCAAGGGGCATCTTGACCAAATAGTTTCCCGTAGAGGGCGGGCATGAATATGTGAGAGATTTGCTCGATGTCCGACTTGTACCTAGATTCCCAGAATACCCCGGTCTGCAAGTGTATTGCCTGAGTCTGTTCGGGGTCCCAGTTATGTGGCCATCCCTCGACATGCATCTGGGCACAGACAGCATCTAATAGATACGAAGCCATGTAGAATTCTGATGGAGCTCCCTCATCTGGGGCTAAAGCTGAAGCCAAGTTTGTGTGCATGGAGCCCATTAATATTCCCGCCCAATTGAATCGAGTGCCGTGGACTGTTACGTGTTCTATGATGGTTTCCCATGTTCCATTGAAGGTGGTGGCGTCCGAACGCCCGTATATCCTGCACAACATGGCGGCCACTAGCTTATAGACTTTCCTCAGACTGGCCACCGGGTACTCCTGGTCCTTCTTGATCTTAAATTTGTCTGGTTCTGCCCACCATCTTCTGATCGTGTCAACCATCGGCACTTCATTTGCAGCAAACCATCTTGGGGTGAAATTCACCTCTGCTTTGGGTAGCGAGTAGTAGACCCGTGCTCTTGAACTTTCCAATGTTGCGAACGCTTTCCCTGCACTATCTCGGATTGTGAAGCTTTTCGGATCAGTCTTCTGTATGATCCAGTCCAACATCTCTGGGCACGGAAAGATGGCAGGATGCGACCCGACTAGGTGTAATCTGGACCTTTTTACTTTCAGGTATATTTCACGATCCGGGATATCTTCTGGGAAATCTCCTTCTAGCATGGCGAACTCACGGTATACTTCATACCACCTAAGGCTATCCTCCTTTGCGAAGGTGCAAAGGGTGTCTCTGTATATTGGCGGCGGAGATATTTGTATGTCTGCGTCTGATTCTTCCTCCACCACCTGCCTGCTTCTCCTTCGGGATACCCAGGGTGCCATATCGCTAGAGTCGGAGGGGACCGGTACTGTGTCTGCTCTGAATTCACCTGCTGCATTTAGAACAGAATCACAGGATAAGAAAGACATGATGATAATGGCTAAAAAGAGTCTGAACATGCAAAGATAATTTACTGTTCTCTGGGAGTCGCTGGGTCGCTGCTCTACAAAAGGACTCACCCGCGACCTATGCGACCTTGCGACTAGGTCGCAGGGTCGCAGAGTCGCTGAGTGGGACTTTTGCGACCTTGCGACCTTGCGACCTGGTCGCTAGGTCGTAGGTCGCATCTGCATTTTGCGCGCGCACGACCTTGCGGCTAAGTGTTTACTAATGGGAAAAATCCGCGGTCTGAAAGGTCCAGAATTTACCATAAGGCACAGCCATGAGGATTTAGGCAAGGGGCGGGTGACCTTGGGGTTTGTGGGAAACACAATGACGGCAACAATCCAAAGAAAAACCCCATCCTTCTTAGTAAATAAATAAGACCGTGGGGAGGCTCAAAAATGGCAAGAAATGTTTATGCAGGAAACATAGGGAGGAAAAGGCAACTTACCCGGAAGAAAACGCGCCAGTCAACATGTCAGAGAAATTCCGCGGTTTTCGCTGAGAGTCACAAATGCGACCTAGCGACCCAACCTTATATAAAAAGGTCGCATGTGCGGACGTTTAATGCGGTCACAAGTTGCAAGTTTGCGACCTTGCGACCTTGCGACCTACAGGTCGCTGGGTCGCAAGGTCGCTGGGTCGCAAATTTCTTTAAAACTTCACTTTGCGACCTTGCGACCTTGCGACCTCAAGGTCGCTAGGTCGCAAGGTCGCAAATTGTTCAAATTCTGACTCTTGCGACCTGTGCGACCTGTGCGACCTTAGGGTCGCAAGGTCGCATAGGTCGCCTGGGTCACAAATAATGCATATGCGACTTAGCGACTTGCCTTTAGAACTTTACTTGGTCTCTTTTCCTTTTAGTTTTAAGGGGGGTCCAAAAAATTTTGAAGTGTGTGTTATGATTTTATGTATTTTTTGGAGGGTGTTGTAGGAGCTACAACAGTTTCTTATTTCCTTTACTTACAATATGAGAAGGATATCACTCCTAGATTATGTTTGAGATATTTAATTGTTTCTCTAGGAAGGTGTTTGGTAAAAATATTTGCAACATATTTTTGGTTCCCATGTATTCTAGATCGACACTTAGTTTGGATATCTATTCTCCTAAGAAGTGGTACTTGATGGGAATATTATTTGACTTTAAATGCATAATATGATTCTTTGAAATGTTTCTTGCACTTATGTTGTCACAGATGATTGAGATTGAATGGTCATGTTCTACCTTAATAACCTTTAGTTTCTATTTCATCTAGAACACTTGTGTGCAACATGTTGTTGCTGCAATATATTTTGCTTCTATTGTGTATATAGAGATTGATGTTTTCTTCTTGCTCAAGCATGATACTAGACAATTTCCTAGAAATAATGCTCCTCCACTTGTACTTTTATTGTCATGAATGCTTCTTGCCCAATATGCATCTATGTATACTATTAGAGTGAAGTTCTTAATTCTTTAATGTCACAAGCTAAAGTCTAATGCACCCTTTATATATTTTAATCTTCCTTTTTCTACTTCCACAGGTGTCTCCTTTGGTGTAGATTGAAATATTCCAAGTAATAATAATACATGCATAATACATGGCCTTGATGCTGTCACATATAGTAGGTTCCTAATCATTAACTTGTCTAGTGATGGTTTTCTTATGGGGATTCATCATCTTTGCTCAATTTACATTGTGAGATCATGGGTGTACTGGTAGGTGAATTATCTTCCATTCCAAATTTCTTGAATATATCCTTAATGTACTTGGTCTAAAAAATGAATATGCCTTTTTTGGATTGAGAAATATGAAAACCTAGAAATAATGACAATTATCCAAGGACATACATCTCAAATTATTTTTTCATATATTTTGAATTTTTTTAGCTCAATATATTAGCATTACTTCCAAAAATGATATCATCCACATAAGCCACAACGATTAACATTTTTTTTTTGATGCAAACTTTACTATTTACAACTCATCTTTTGAAACCTTCTTGTTGTAAGTATTTTTCAAGTCTTGAATACCAAGCTATGGGAGCTTGTTTTAGTCCACATAGTAATTTATTAAATATGCATACATCATCTTCACTATCTCATAATTCAATCCTTTTTTATTTTCATTATGTACTTCTTCTTCTAGATTTCCATTTAAAAAGACCGAGTTGCATCTATTCCATAGACTTTGAAGTTATTAAAACATGTGAATGTTAAAAAAAAATTGATTACTTCTAATATTTCAATTAGAGCAAAGGTTTATTGAAATTCAATACCCTCAACTTGAGTATGCCCTTTGTAGGCCAATATTGCTTTATTTTTTACTAGTTTTTCATATTCATTCAACTTGTTTTTGAAAACCCATTTAGTGCCAATCACATTCTTGTCATTTGGTATAGGTGCAAGTTCCCATGTCTCATGATTCTTAATATAATTCAATTCTTTCTTTTGTAACACTAACCCAATGCTTATCTTCACTAGCTTGTGTAAATTTCTTGGGCTCTATTTTAGGTATCAAAAAAAAATTATTTTTTTGGTGTACTTGCCATTCCTCTTTTAGTGGGAAATTCTCTATATATATCACCAAAAAATTGATTTTTGGATTAAAATTTTGGACAAGTATAGATGGTGTCTTTGTATATTGGCATTCTATTCCTTGTTCTTTCTTTTCTACTTCCTCTTCTTCTTCATTTTCTCATTCTTTTTAGATTGTCTCCTCTGGATTTTAATTTTTTTGTGACTTATTTTTGAGGTATTTATACATTCATTCTTACATCGATGCTTTTTACCGCCCTGCATAGTATTTCGATGTAACATTTGAAGGCCTTGCTTCCATATGCATAGTTAAGAAAGATACCTTCATCTATTTTAGAATCAAACTTGCCTAAATTATCTTCATTTATCTTATATAGCAGTTTCTCCCAAATAATTTGAAGTGTTTTACTATAGATGGCCTACCTTTCTATTATTCATAAGGTGTCTTGTTATTGTCTCAAATGTAAACTACTATGCTGCATGCTTCTCCCAAAAATGTGTTTGGTAGTTTGGCTTCATTCAACATTGTTCTAGCCATTTCATATACAATTATGTTCTTCCTTTCTACAATTCCATTGTGTTGTGGAGTCCTTGCTACTGAAAAACGTCTCTTGATTCCATGATTCTCTCATAATTCACCAAATCCATTAGATGTAAAGTCACCTGATCTATCTGATCTTAAGCACTTGATTTTTAAATCAATCTCATTTTCAACACTATACCTATCTTAAGCATTGTACCTTTTCCAACTATCCTTGCAAAAGCATTATCCCCAAAGGTAACACTACCTCCTTTTTATTCCTTTAGGGTGAGAAATTTGTTTTGATCACCTATTATGTGTTTTGAACATCGAATATCAATGTACATTAGATTCCTTTGTTTTGAGCACACAGTGAAAGTCCACATTGTTCCTTCTTTTTTTCTTCTTGCTTCCTTTTCAACACCTTTGTGTATTCTTCTCTATTCTTGGTAAGAACATATTATTCCTTGTTTTGTTTAAGAGACTTTATTATTCTACTTCTATATTCACGTACTATGTGCCCATATTTATTTCACTTATAACATTAAATATTGTAATAAAGTAGGGGAGCAAATGAATTGTAGTTTTTATCAACAAACCCGTGAGAAGTTCAGGTTTTTTTTTCACATAATCATTAGAAGATCCTCTAATTCTATCTCTCACATGATCACTTCTACAATCTATTTCTTATGACCAAAGTTATTGCAAGAAAAACAATAACCAAAGAAGAGATTTGATATCGAGTTGTGAAAGGCCTTCTTGGAGGAATAATTGTTCTAAAATCATTCTTGTTATCCTTGTGAGAAGAATCAAGTTTCTATTGGTCTTCATTTCATTTACTAATTCTGGTTTTATTTTTGATGGAGTATTTGGGAATATTAACATAGCATTTAGGTTTTTCTTCATTTCCTTTTTTTGATGGATTTGTAACCTTAATGCTTTCATCTCCATAGGTTTTTTATTTTTTTATTTTTCATCATAGCCAAGACCTTCCTTAATGAATCGTGACATTTGGAATAATATTTTAGCACTCTGTTAGGTTCCTATATTACTAGTATAGTCCCTTATTGTTGTTAGTGTAACCCCCTTATTGTTATTGTTGTACCCTTGTAACCCCCATATTGTTATTATTGTGCCCTTGAATTATTATTGTTAGGTCGGCTAGGATCACATTGTGGCCCCACTAGGATTACATTGTGGACCCATGGACTCCTATATATAGAAAGGAGGTTTTTTCATTTGTATCATCCAAGAATGGTTCATTTATGTAATGTATTGGAGGTTGCCCCCTCGAAATGGCTGATTTCTAAGGCATTGATCTCTCTTTTCTTCTATTTTTGGAGTTGTTTTCATAACATTTGGTATCAGAGCTTTGGATTCTAGGGTTTTTCTACTCCAAATAGGTCATCGTGGAATTTTTGCTATAAAAAAATTTCTGCGATGTTTAGAAGCTGAAATTTTTAGAGTGTGAAGCCGAAATCCTGAGGAACATCGTTGCAAAATTTCAGATCTTGGTTCTCAATATTTTTGGAGATATGTTCTATGGAAGTTAGGGCTTTTTGCAGGCTCTTGAATTTAACCTAAACAGGTAATTGCGGAATTTTCGCTATAAATTTTTTTATGCGAAGGTTCAAAATCTGAAATTTGGAGAGCACGAAGTCGAAATCCTGAGGAACGTCGTCACAAAATTTCAGAGCTTGGTTCGCAATATTTTCGAAGATATTGTCTGTGGAAGTTAGGTCTTTTTCAGGCTCCTGAATTTCATCTCAAAGAGGTGATCGTGGGAAAATCTTCATAACTCTCTCTCTGAGCATCGGATTGGAATTCTATAAAAAGTGGCCACAAGTACACGGAGTGTAGTGGCTTTTTTATCAATTTCAAAGCCAAAGGAGGAAACAGTGACATGTGGAAAATCGTACAAGTTCACTCTACTGAACTAGTCCATAATTACATCACCGTAGGAGACTGGACACAACTTTGTCTTCAAGAATCCAAATCAGGTCAGACCTGTGGCATTCGAAAGAGGATGTAGAGGGATACCTCAGGGCCAAATTTTAGATATTGAAGATCCGAAATCACAGAGATAATTCAGTTTCAATATCGAGCTCCTCAAAAGCAAGAAAAAGGTGTGTATTGTTTTTCCAAATTGCATAAGTCTTGTGTAAAAAAATCATTTTGAAGTGATTCCAAGGGCCTATTGAGCATATATTTCAGTATTGGGTTCTAAAATGCCTCCTAAAAAAAATTCAACACCCATTAAGCCCTCAGAGTACTCTACTATGACTCATGAAGATGAAGAATTGCAACTTGATCTATCAAAATTACAAGAGCAAGTGCACCAAATTTCGCTCTCGCAAAGAGAAACAAAAAATGAAATGGAAGTTTTGAAGAAAGGTGTGGAAGCGAAGATGGATGGTTTGAAGAAAGGCGTGGAAGCTAAGATGGATGGCATGGAAGATGGAATGGAAGCTAAGATGGATGACATGGAAGAAAAAATGAAACACAACATGGAAAACATGAAGAATGATCTAAAAGCAGACATGGAAGGTTTGACAAAGTTGATACAAGAAATGTTTCCTAATGGCGAAAAGATAGTAGAGGAAACTCATGATGAGAACAAAATAAATGTTAATAATGATTTCATTAGCTCTAATGTTGTATGGAAGAACCACCATATTCCAAAGATGGATATGAGGAAGTTTGATGGAAAGGATCCCGTAACATGGATACTACAGATGGATTGATCTCAATAATGTGAAAAACACACAAAAGGTATGCATTTCAACTTTACATTTAGAAAAAAATGCATTTGTATGGTATCAATGGATTTGCTCTCGTAAAAAAATTGTCACTTGGTCAATTTTTACGAAGGAAATGATAGCACATTATGAGGATACAAAGAGCAACACCTTCTTTAGCCAATTGATAAATCTCAAACAAAAGGGTTCAGTGCCAGAGCACATTGAGGACTTCCAAAATTTTAATATAAGGGTAACTGATATTCCATAGGAACACAGGATTGATGTCTTCATAGGGACTTTAAAGGATAACATCCAACATGAAGTTCACGTTTTGGAACCTGATTCATTGGAGAAGACATTCAGGTTGGAAAGAAAAATTGAATGTAAAATTATGGCGACAAGGAATCCTACCACTCACATCTATAAAGATGGAAGTGTTGCTACCGCTAGACTTCCACAACATACAAGGTTGACACCACAACAATTGGAAGAAAAAAGAGAAAAAGGGCTTTGCTACAGTTGTGATAGCAAATACACTAAAGGTCATAAGTGCGCTGAGAAGAAATTATTTTACATAGATTGTGAAGAGGAGGAAGAAATGAAGAAGAAACTTCAAAACTAGAGGATATACACTAGGAAGAAATCCTATAAGAAGAAGAAATGAGTCCGACCATATCATGTAATGCATTGGTAGGAATTACCACTCCTCAAACTCTCAAGATAGAAGGACATATCAAGAAGAAAAAGGTAATAGTGTTGATTGATTCGGCTAGTACCTATAATTTTATTCATTCTAAGGTAGCCAAGGAATTGAATTGTTTCCTATACCCAACACCAGAATGTCAAGTGACGGTTGCGAATGGAGGAACTATAGATTTCTCTGGAAAATGCCATAATATCAAGCTAGCCATGGGGGAATATGTATTGAATAGTCCAATGCTTTCCATCCCAATGGGAGGTGTTGATGTTGTATTAGGAGTACAATGGTTACAATCTTTGGGGACGATAGCTTTTAATTTTCAAGAACTTTTCTTGAATTTTTTTCGGAAGGAAAGGAAATCGAATTGTGGGATATCGCAGGGAAGCCAAGAAAGATAATAAGCTCTAATGTCATGAAAAAGATTCTAAAGAAAGAACAACGGGGCGTAATTGCACAATTATGCTCACTGGAAGTTCCAACATCAAAATCATATATTTCTCTAGATCTCCAAAAAGTCTTGGACAAACATTCCAAGGTGTTTGATACTCCCAAAGGACTCCCACCTATTCATGATCATGATCATGCTATTCATTTGATTCCAGGAAGTGTTCCTCCAAACATCAGGCCTTATAGATATCCTTATGTCCAAAAGAGCGAAATTGAACGTATGATTGGAAATGTTAGAGGGCTGGTATAATTCAACCCTAGTCAGTTCTTTCTCTACTCCGGTGGTATTGGTGCACAAGAAATATGGACCATGGCGCATGTGTCTGGGATATAAGGGAGCTCAATAAGCTCACTATTAAAGATAAATTTCCCATTCACCTTGATTGATGAATTATTGGATGAATTACATGGAGCAATTTATTTTACCAAGTTGGATCTTAAGATTCGGGATATCATCAGAATTAGAATGAAGGCGAGATATTTCGAAAACAACATTCAAACTCATGAGAGGTCATTATGAATTTTTTGAATTGTTCTTGGCCTTGCCAGTACACCTTTCTACATTTCAAGGGTTGATGAATTCCATTTTCAAACCCTTAGAAAATTTTTGCTAGTATTTTTTGATGATATACTAATCTACAGCAGGTCTTGGAAGGATCATGTTCAACATGTTGACAGGGTGCTCAAAATATTGGAGGAGAAACAATTATATGCAAAAACATCCAAATGTTTCTTTGAAGTACAAGAGGTGGAATATCTGGGTCATATTGTATCTCATGAGGGTGTTAAGGTAAAGCCTAACAAAATTAAAGCCATTAAGGAATGGAAATTCCCCACATCCATAAAGTAGTTGCGCGGATTTCTCGGGTTAACAGGGTATTATCGCAAGTTTGTTAAGAATTATGGGAGAATAGTAGCACCTCTAACAACATTATTGAATAAATATGAATTTTCATGGACTCCTGAAGCAAATAAGGCCTTTGAACATCTTAAAGAGGCAATGTGCCTAGCACCAGTCTTAGCTATGCCAGACTTCACAAAAACCTTTATTGTGGAATGTGATGCCTCAAGAAATGGAATTGGGTATTTATTTTTAATGCAAGAAGGAAGACCCATTGCTTTTGAAAAAACGTTCAATCAAAGTATTTACAAAGGCTATTCATGAGAAGGAAATTTTGGCAATACTACATGCACTAAAGAAATGGAGACCTTACTTAATGGGAAGACACTTCAAGGTAAAAATTGATCATGATAGTCTTAAACACTTTTTGGAACAAATACTATCTTCAAAAGAGCAGCAAAAATGGGTCACAAAGATATTGGGTTATGACTTTGAAATAATCTACAAAAAAGGGAAGCTAAATGTTGTTGCAGATGCACTCTCAAGAAAGAATGAAGAGGTGGAAGCATTGCTTTGTGCCATTTCTATTATCCAACCAGATTGGATAACCGACGCAAGAGATGAATGGAAGAAGGACAAAGATGTATGGACACTCATTCAAAAGTTGCAGCAAGATCCTAGTACATCTGATACATTTAGTTGGAAAAATGATTCCTTATGGTACAAAGATCGCTTATATCTTTGTAAGAATTCCCATCTAAAACAAAAGATTCTTCTGGAATTGCACACTTCTCCTTTAGGAGGACACTCGGGACTTTTAAAAACTTACCACAGGGTGAAGAAAGAATTTTTTTGGGATGGCCTTAAATCTGATATTCAAAATTTTGTGGCGGAATGTTTGGTTTGCCAGCAGAATAAAGTGGAAACAATTAAGACCCCGGGACTTCTACAACCTTTATCCATTCCAAGTCAACGTTGGGAGGAGATTTCAATGGATTTTATCACGGGTTTACCTAAGTCCGAAGGAAATAATGTCATCATGGTGGTAGTTGATAGACTTACCAAGTATGCACACTTTTGTGCATTATCTGATCCATTTAAAGAAAGTGCAGTTGCTACTACATTTATGGACATAATTCAAAAGATACATGGAAGCCCAAGGGTTATTGTGAGAGACAGAGATCCCATTTTTACTGGAAATTTTTGGACGGAGTTATTTTCTTGTTTGGGTACTCAATTAGCTCATAGCTCATCTTATCATCCTCAATCTGATGGTCAAACTGAGATAGTAAATAAATGTTTGGAAGGATATCTTCATTATTTTGTATCTGATAAACAAACACAATGGGTCAAGTGGTTACCTCTTGCTGAATGGTGGTATAACACTTCCTTCCATACTGCAGCAAAAATGACCCCATTTATGGCACTTTATGGATATCATCCACCATCCATCACATCTTATTTAAGGGAAAATTATAGGGTTCAAGCAGTGGAGGATCACATCGAGCATCAACAATAATTTCTCCAACTCTTAAAGGATAACCTAAATTTGGCACAAAATCGAATGAAACAATAGGCAGATCAACATCGCAGTGAGAGAAGTTTTGATGTGGGAGACTAGGTATTTTTATGGCTACAACCATATAAAAAAATTTCCCTCAAGCAATCTAAGAAGGATAATAAATTATTGCCAAAGTACTATGGTCCTTACAAGGTTTTGCAAAAAGATTGGTATGATGGCATACAAATTGGAGCTTCCTGCTTCTTCGCGAGTGCATCCAGTTTTCCATGTTTCATGCTTAAAAAAGGTTATAGGGGATGTTCAAAAAATATTGCCAGAACTTGATGAGGAAGGAAAAACCATATTGGAACTTGAATCAGTCACGGAAACAAGAACTCGACAACTGCAAAATAAATCAATTTCAGAGTATCTCATCAAATGGAAGAACTTACCCACTGAATATTCTACATGGGAGGATGAGAATTTCATACAAAAGCACCCGGAGCAACTCAAGCATTGAGGACAACAATTTTTTGAAGGAGAGGAGCATGTTAGGTCTCTATATTACTAGTATAGTCCCTTATTTTTGTTAGTGTAACCCCCTTATTTTTATTGTTGTACCCCTGTAACCCCCATATTGTTATTATTGTGCCCTTCAATTATTATTGTTAGGTCGGCTAGGATTACATTGTGGCCCCACTAGGATTACATTGTGGCCCCATGGACTCCTCTATATAGAAAGGAGGTTTTTTCATTTGTATCATCCAAGAATGGTTCATTTATGTAATGTATTGGAGGTTGCCCCTTCAAAGTGGCTGATTTATAAGGCATTGATCTCTCTTTTCTTCTATTTTTGGAGCTAGTTTCATAACACACTCTTTCCAAAATTCAAGCTTCTATTAAAATAATCAATTGTTTTCTCTAGTTCCTTTCTCAAGGAAAATATTTTAGCTTCTCACAATTTTGTTCCTTTTCTTTCAGTCGACTTCCCACCACTTATTCTATCCTTTTTTCCTCTTCTATCCTTATTTTCATATTTCTGCAATTACTCCTTATTCTTTTTATTCTTCCTCTCCATCCAACCTATTTCTTCTAAGGTAATAACGAGTTTTCCTTCAAGATTTACTTTCCAATTATTGTCTTCTACTTTTTAATATATATATTTTTACCGTGTTCCTTTTTATGAATGTAATTTGTATCCATGGATATGAAGATGAATTCTTATTCTTTAACATAGAAAACATATCCATCACTTTCTTTAGACGAGCTAGTATTCTCTGTAAAATAAAATATCTTATGAATATATTTTCCTCTTTGTGTCTATAATGTTTTATTTTATTGCTATGTTCTTCTTAATCATCTCTATCTTCACTTTTTTTCATATGGGAATTGAGCAAAAAAAATTCCTACTCTACCGCCATTAAAACAATTGAAGGATAACTTACATTTGTATTTTTTGGATCCTCTTTTAAGATTTCTCAAAAATTATGCTTCTTTTGTATAAGATTCATGGTTGGAAAAATCACTAGAGACACCAATCCCACTGCTGCAAATATTAATAATAACCAAATTACTTCATTGAGTCTTCTTACTACTTCTTCCATCACTAGGTCTAATAGCTACTTCTATCATCATTAGGTTTGTTTTCTACTTCTTCCTTCACCATGTCTACTTCTCCAAAAAATTGTTGTTTTTGTTATCTTCATAAGAAAAAAATTGTATACCATGGCACATATATAATTTTTCAAATCTTATTTTGAAATTTTTATCTAGGGAACTTTTTTATGTCTTCTTGGATCTATAAAAATTTCTCAATTTGAAAAGTCCTTGAAAAGAGTTTACAAAAATAAATTCCAAACTAGCTTGTTTAAAATTGATTTCAAGATAATTCATAAAGCCTAAATTCCACAAGGCATATTTGTGACAGTAAAGTGAAGGAAAATCTAAATTTTTTACTTTAGGTACTACTATATGTCTTCAAAGTTCTCTGAAAAAATTCACAGAGTAAAACATCCAAAATATAAGTTATATAAGAAATTTCATACTGATCAGTTTGTAACTGATTTTAAGACTATTCAGAAACCCTAAGTTATACAGGGAATATCTATGAAATTATAGTGAAAAAATACTAAAATTTGATCACATGTACCCAAATACCTTGCCTCTATTTTCTCAAATTTTCACGATTTGAAATATCCCAGAACTTAAGTTGCAGTGAAAATCCCAATATGACTCATTTGAAGAATATTTCAGGATCAAACACAAACCCTAATTTCCATAAGGAATATCTCAGAGAGTATAGTGAAATAATAACTAATTTTTTTACCACATCTACATGAAGATCTCACCTCTATCTCTTAAAAATTTCACAATTTAGAACTTCCTAAAAGAAAAGTTATAGTGAAAATGCCAAGATGCCTCATTCACTCCACAAATCACATTTTTTCTCCACTTTTAAAAACCCCAAGGGTATTCCCTAACCTCTCTTGTGCACCTCATATATCTCCTTGCTTGGTTTATCCTCAAATTTACTCATCATTCCTTTTTTTATAGTGGTTCTACATTCACTTAGGGGGCCAACTTCTAAAATTTTCTAGGTCGACTTGTACTTTCTTGCTAGGGAAACCTGGCATAATATTTCATATCTCCTCCTTCCTATGGAGTTAGAGGGAGTACCATATACAATAAGAAAGGTCTAAAAATATGAGTTTCAACCATATATATGATGCTCCCAATTGATCTAGGTCATTATAGTACAAATGCTTTCAAAGAGAGGGTATCCAAACTTGGCATAAAAAAACTAGGTATCCAAACAATATTTCTTGCAATATTTATCTTGGAAATTTGTACTCTCCCACTATATTTGAAATCATTGAAAACAATATTTCCAACATATGGGAGTAAACCCATGTGGTAATTTGACTTTATTTTGTGATTTGCGTGCCTTTATTACCTTTTTCTACTATAGGGAAAACAAAAACAAGTTATTAATGATAGGTATGACATGTAACTCCCATATTCCTCTACTACCAGTAGAAAAATAATCATGATTCAAGTATTATATCCATGTCAGCACCACATTCCAATCCTCATCACTATATTGTTAACAAAAAGGTTGTTAATTTCAATGTTTTCCTTCACCCTTGAAGAATTTTTGAACCTCCCAAATTGTTGAAAAAAATGTCCTCCATAATATATATATATATTATTCAACCCAATGATTTGGAAAAAATATATATGTGTAAATGAAAAGAACATAAAACCATTTCTTTTTTTGGTAAGGTGATTTGTATTACTATTAAAATATAAAATTACATAGAAGTTCTAGATGTCTTAGGCCAGTCTCTCACAAGGGGTACCTGACCATCGCCAAAAATAAACTCTCCGAAGAGAGGTACAATATTACTAAGTAATGTAGTGTTCCAAAGTTTTACAACAAATATAATCAGGCCTAACTGGCCAAAAGGAAACATCAGAAACCAAATAAAAATATGATAGATTCATGGTATACTATCAGGAAAATGGGTCTAAGTCAATGGTAGCCACCCAGATGGGGTCTTTTTCATCCTCGACTGTACCCTTATACGGGGGAGAAATTTTGAGATGCTATTATATATGCTCCATCCTTTGATCGAGGTCACTCATGTGTTGGTGCAGGTGCTTGAGAGTGTGAATAATATCTACTTCATGTTTATGCTAATCCAAAAGAACTCTACACAATAGGAATTTCATGTGCTAGTAGAGGTCAACAATTTACATCTATTTTTTGTACCTACCCCATGTGTGGCTAATATCAGGGACCTAATCTTCTAGCTCTGTAAGAAATTCTATGTTCGAGAGATGAGGTCTTTTGGAAGAGCCCTCTCTCTCAGCTCATGTAAGTTCTTCCTATATGGGACCAGGGATGAGGTCTCTATATTTAGCAGAATCTTATTCCAAATGATGGTTCATCCTCATAATTCCCCTATGCACCCTCTATTGGTAGTAAGAAACCCATCTATGAACTCGAGCATGCTAGTGTGGAATGGGGATGAGATCCGAGAGGCTGGATAAAATCAATTTCAAGGAATGGAGAGGGGGAACTAAAAAAGTGTTGAAGAGGCTCCATGTCATAGGAGAAAGAAGGAGGTGGGAATAAATAGAGAGATAATCACCACTGGAAATAACTAGCCTAGCCCAACAAAGGTAAGAGGATTAGGAACTAGGGAATGCTAGCTAATTACTGCAGAGGAGAAGGAAATGAGACACCTTTGAAGCCCAAAGGGAGTGGGAGAGAACAAGACGAAAGGAGGAGAGGAGGACATAGGTAATTCTGAGAGAGGGAAAAGGGGGTGCAAGTTCAATGTATTTAGAAGGCTGAGAGGGGGAATGAAGAGGAGAAACATAGTACTAAATAAATAAGAAAGGAAGGGACCATCGTTGTGACAATCCTTTTTTCTACCCCTCTCGTAAAAATTGCTATGAATCACAATTTATGTAAATATTATGGAAACGTAAACACAAGGACTGGGATGAGAGGATTGGACACAAATTCAAAGGTACGAGGAGGATTTTCTTGGGAAGTGATTAAAATCAGGTTATTACATTTAATGTACTACTAGTTCCCTGAGTTGGTTTAAAGTCCTGCACAGTAGGTAGGGAGGCTGAGTATGGGTTTCCTAAGTGAAGGACAATCCTCCTTAAAGGTATGAGGAGGATTTTCTTGGGAAGTGATTAAACTCAGGCTATTTCATTTAATTTTCTACTGGTTCCCCGAGTGGGTTTAATTTATTGCACAATAGGCAGGGAGGTTGAGTATGGGTTTCCTAAGTGAAGGACAATCGTTAAATCTACTCACTGTATTACCATAGAAATTCAACATAGTAAATAACACAAATTAAAAAAAATTTGAACTCCTACCGTAGCACAGAGTATCTTGGTCATTTGGAATTAACATCAAAATTATATTTTCCTACGTACTAAACTTATACACAGTAATTAACTCACATGCTATCACCGAAATGATTTACAAACTTTATGAAAATCTGCATTATATGGTTTTCACACATTAAGTATGTGCCTTTAACATTTTTTTATTGATAATTTTATGGATATATGTCTTATGGTTCAATAACAATTGTGTCAAATGGTATGAACCAATTGTAAAGCATTTAATTTCTTGCATGAAGCATTCCCTAGTGGTCTTCCGGAGGAGTTGTCTTAGGGTCTGCTTGATAGATGGGTGCACGATCGTCATTGATTTTTGTGGATTAGACCACACCGATGGATCTCAAGGTGGTTAGGGTGGCAACCCTACCCCCAGACCCTTCGTCGATAATAATTTTGGTTATGCTTCTTGGCGGCCCTCTGCTCTGCAACGCCTCTTTAGAAAATAGGCATGGCTTCTCTACAGCGCTCCTGCTCCACATTCCTATGTCCAACGCCTCCATGTATACTGTGCTGATCTCATTTTTCCTGTCACCGAACTTTACCCAAAACTTCTCCTTGATCTAGTTCAACTTTGCAGGTATTGATACAATCATAAATTTTAAAGTTTTTCATGTATAATGCACAATAAGTGTTTATGTATTTTCCTTTGGTTAGTCTCATTCTAGTAACGTTTTCTCGGTTCGTTATAGGTGTGGTTGAAAATAGAGGGCTAACCCATCTTGTCTAGGTAAGAATTTATTCCCCCGGCTAACCCATTTAATATGTTTTCCTTGTCGCGGGTAAAACCCTGCTACCCTCGTTCGACTTCCAATTGGATTTTGGCTTAAAAACTTGGTCAAGTCTCTGACAATATCTCAGGAAATATAGGTCCTCAACTGGTTACTTCGTCGAACGGAGAACATTATGGGTTAACTAGCTATTTTCTTCTTGTTGGTTATTCTGAGAACGCCAAATTTAGGGTTTATTATTCCATTCATAAGATTTTCCTTGATAGGGTTTAGTAATCCTAGGGTACTCATGCAAATGGAGTTCTTGAGTATATCGATGGCATGAATTTTCTTATTTCCTTACCAGTGCAAATTTTTTGGCCATGGTCATTATATTGTATTATATCCTTCACCCTTTTTTATGGATTTATGTAGAGTTTATGGAAGGTTTGACCTTCATTAAGTGAAATGGTGTTCTGGTCATGAATTGTCAACACTGCAATGATATTATAAGCATTATGATGAGCCCAATGGTTCTAGTTTTGTTTTTTAGTGAAATTAATTTAAGATATAATTTCTGTGAGTGATAATGTACAAGAATTTTTATCGTAAAATTTATAACTTCAATATTACCGGTTCTCTGTGTGCAACGACACTCTTTTGCTGTATAGTTTTCTCCTGTGATGAATCTTGAAAATTGTTCAATTCTTGGTTGGATCAAGCACTATTATAGTTTAATTGTAATTTTGTTTTTTCCGAGTTAAATGCGAATTCAAATAACTGTGTGAAATCAAGTTTTCTATGCGTAGTTTTATTTCTCGTCATTTAGATTTGGTCGAAATCCCCAAAGGATGTAAAACCCTACCCGTCCCTCTGGGGACTAGGGTTTAAACCTCTCAACTTGAGGTTAGTGCATTGATGCTGCAATACTCCAATATATATTTCTGCATGAATGTAAATGTTCCCATAAGTATATCTATGACTGTAATTTTTTCTTTAGTATATGTAGATGTGTTCAGAAATAATATGGTTTGGGACCTTCCAGTTTTTTCTCGACATTATTTTACTTAACCAGAAGTTTGGTTTATAATGTTCGGTCTTTAATCTCTGTGAGTTTACCATAAAGGCTCTTAGGCTAAGGGTTTGGCTTTCATAGCCACCCTTCCCTTGTACCCTCTTTTCATAGCCTTGTTGTCTACAAATTTCTCACTGATAGGGTTTGGTTTCTACACAAGCCGGTGCTAATAAAATACACTGCTTCCAAGGATAAGGTTTTTATATACCCAATAGGGTTTTGGGTAGCATCACGACTAAAAAAAAACTTACCTTTACCATACCTTCTTTATTTTTCTACTCTTACCCCATCTATCACAGAACTATAAACAAACTAAATAAATATTAATCATATTATTTATCCTTTAAGAATATTGCTTGCAAATTCTAATCATGTGTTGTAAATTAATGAATAACAAAGGTATGCATACATAATAAATTCAGTACAGTAACATCATAATTTTCTCAGATTAAACACTTTAATCATAAGACTTATTTGGAATTTTCGCTTTACTCGTTAAACCACCCAACCATGAGTGAGGCGATCACATCCTCAAATCCCCTTGTGCTCCTCACCAGAGTGAAAGTAAGGAATAGGATCTCTGGAGTTAGAACTCGAGACCTCTTGTCCAATCTTCTCTCCAATCCGAATATCATAGCTCCATTGGTTCTCAACCAACTCTGGACTTCTCTGTTCACAGCTATCAGCTGTCCCTCTTTTCCTTCTTTTATAGAACTCCTTCCCCTGTATCAGATTTCCTTCTTATCCTCAAAGGGGAAGGTAACTGTCAATTAAATACTTCTTTCCAACCACTTTGGAGTCTTGGAAATATTTACCAACTATTTATGGAAATTCAGAATGTAATTATTTATTCATAAAAGAAAATTTAACTCATGTTCATCAAACAATTAGCATATTCGTTAATCACTTTTTCACTTAAAATTCAAATGTAATTTGTAAAAGTTTTTAAAATAAAAATAAGGAAATTAAGCTGGGTGTTACATCTTCCCCCACTTAAGGAAAACACCTTCCTCGGTGTTTTACTCCATCACAGTAAAAAATTCTAGATATACTTCTCGTATAAAGCCTTCATCTTCCCAAGCAGCCTCTTTCGGGCCAAAGTGCTTCCACTGCACTTTAACTTGGGAGATGGCTCACCTCCAGAGCATTATTTCTCTCTGCTCGAGAATATGTTGAGGATCTACCAGAAATTCATTGTCCGGTTCGACCTACAACCATCGAAACTTTAATTAATTCAATAAGTATTCATCTCTTTTCAGAGGACATAGTATCAAATACAACTTACCTGTATGTTCTGACAATGTATTACATGCTTTGGGTCGTGCACATATCGTTTCAATATGGATACATGAAACACATTGTGCACCCATATGTGACTAGGTAATGCCAGTCGATAAGCCACCGACCCTACTCTTTCCAAAATTTGGAAAGGTCCACAGAACCGAGGAGCCAATTTGGCACAGGTAGTCCATATTAGAGTGCTTTTCTTGGGTCTAATTCTAACATACACGTGATCTCCCACTTCGAACTCTCATTAAGTCCTTTTTTGATTCATGTAAAGTTTTTCCTGCCTTGGGAAACTATTATATTTTGTCGGGTATTCCTCACTTCATGCTCCATCTCTTCCAACATCTCTGACCCAAGCATCGACTTAGTTTCTGGGCTGCTCCAATTTATGGGTGTCCGACATTGTCTTCTGTATAATGCCTCAAAGGAACTCATCTTTAGAGATTCTTGGTACCCATTATTGTACGCAAATTATACCAAATGCAAATAATCTTCCCACTTCATGGGCTACTGCATCACATACATAAGTAACATGTATTCTGATATCTGATTCACCCACTCAGTCTACCCATCTGTTTGTGGATGGTAGGAAATACTAAACTAAATTTGTGTGCCCATACCAGTGAACAATTCCTTCTAGAAGGTTGAGGTGAACTTCACATCTTGGTCTGAGATAACAGTTTTCGGAATTCCGTGTAATCTAAACACCTCCCTCATAAATATATCAAAAATTTGTACTATTTTGTAATTGGACTGGACCGGTATGAAGTGAGTTGCCTTGCTTAGCTTATCCACCACTACCATAATGGAGTCATTGTGTCTCTTTGTTCTTGGTAAGTGTATAATAAACTCGAGTGAAATGACTTCCCATTTCCACTCCGGTACATGAATAGGCTATAGTAAACCCATAGGGTGTTGATGATCTACCTTGACCTGTTGACATTCCAAACACATCGTGAAGTATTCAACAATATGTTTACGCATCCCAGGCCAAAAGTAGTATTTTCTGATTACTGTTAGCATTTTTTGGTATCCAAGGTGTTCAACATAAGAACTCCGATGATACTCACCCAAAATCATCTACTTCAAGCTCATTCGATTAGGAATGTATATCCTCTCTCAAAAGACCAGTAAATATTCATTATTGATCTTATAATCTGATTGTTTCCCTTTATTTTCTGCTTCTTGTGCTTGTTGCCACAAAAACTGTTATTCAGGATCATTTTGCACTTCCTCCTTCACTTGCCCTTGGAACTTAAATTCCACTTGGTTAAAGTAGACTCATAAACACAATGTATTTTTCTACTTAAGGCATCAGCGACACGGTTTTCCTTACCTTTCACATGTTGATGCTCAAAGTCGAATTCACTCAGGAATGTGTTCCACCTTGCTTGGCGAGCATTCAAGTCAGACTGCTTAAAAGAGCTAGTTAGGCTACTGTGGTCCATTTAAAACAATTGTTTTTCCCTAACAGATAGTGCCTCCACACTTTGAGTGCGTGAACTATTGTAGTCAATTATATATCATAAGCAGAATATCGCTGCTCATGATCCTTCAGCTTCCTGGACTCATATGCAATTAATTTTCCATCTTGTGATAGCACTACCCCCACCCTTCCTTACAAGCATCGGTGCAGACTTCAAACTCCTTGTTTAGGTCAGCTACCTTTAATATGGGGCCAATAGTTAATAATTTCTTTAACTGTTCGAAGTTTCTTTGGAACTCACTAGTCCACTTGAAAATTCATCCTTTTCGTTGCAAAGAGGTGATGAGAAAAACAATTCCAGAGAATCCTTTGATAAAACGCCGATAATAACCAGCCAATCCCATGAATGAACGTATGTCCTCTACATTCCTCGATATCCTCCATTCCATAATTGTCTTTATTTTTTTGGATCTATTGTTATCCCTTCAACATATTTTTCATGGCCTAAGTGATATCCTTTGATTCCTATGTGATCTGGTTGATTGGCATTGATGTGAATTCCCTTGAGTATTTAACTCCTAGGACTCTGAATATATATCGGGGGTGGTCAGCTGCAAGAAATATTGCAGTGTAGATGACCTATGGTTGGGTGGAGAGTTGAATTCCCTCCCTTAGTTTCCACTCATTAGGTTAATCAAATAAGTATATTCAACTATGTTTGTGTGTGTGTGTGTGTGTGTATACATATATGTTGCACTATGTATAATAATGAAGTTTTTATGTGTTATGACAATGATTGTATGAAAAATGTCTATGGAGTAATGTGTTATTCGTGGTTATCTAAAATGAGATGGCTATGTGGATGTTCTAAGGGTTTTGAGGTACTTGTAGATCCCTTTGTTTTATGTTATCTTCCTGAGTTACATAGCTAGTTACATGGTCTTATATGCGTGCTTGATGTGCTCAGTTAAGCTATTACCGTGTGTGATTTCCATTGTTTGGAATGGTCATGGATATTTTATTAATTAATAATGTTGATTGTATTTATGCTGCAATTTATGTTTCATCAATGGATCTGATAGTATTATGTGGGATCTATGATGTGGTTTAATATTATGCTATTGCAGTTGAGTTCACATAGCAATGTTAGTAGGAATGTTAATGGATCCACCTATCATAGCATGGCTATTTTTAATGTCTAGAATGATTGTGTTAGGGTTAAGGTTTCATTAATTTTGTGATAAGGGTGTTGAGAATTTCTCAATACCTATAAATTCTTCACAAACCCATAAAAACCTTTAATAATTTTAAGCCTAGTGGTCACAAAGAAATAAACTTGTATTTAGGCAGAATAAGCCTTGTTAGTTTTGTAATAGAGTCAGAAATTACAAAGGATTGATGACTATATTTAAGCCAAAAGATTTGGAAAGTTGGTCAATAAGAATGAAGAGGAAGATATGTTTGTTCCATGGACACATACACACACACACACATGAATATGGAGATATTTCTATTCTGTGGAGATGGAAATATATATGTCCCAAGGAACAAAGACAAAGATATGTCTATTTTTCAGAGACAAAGATATATATGTCCCAAGGTATGGATACAAAGATATTTATGTTAGGGTGAACATAAATGTGGAGAACCTAAAGGAGTTATAGCATGAAAACGCTGATTTTCACGAAGGATCAAGATCTGGTGGGGCCCATGAACTAGGGTGAGGTGGAAAATACCATGTATGCCAGGTAAGGCTATATGGATGCCTCATGGGATTCCAATGGAAATGTATATGTGATGTGGCAAGGATGATGATGTGGAACGTTGTTAGCATGACATGTAGTAGGAAAAAATGGCCTTATTTGATGGCCAAGTGACTAGTTTTTGGATGAAACGTGGCATCGCTAGAAGATGCCATGTGGTAGGGTGACATCACCTTGATGTTTGCATGACATCAACAAAAATTAGTGGAAGTGGGTGATGTGGAGGATTATACTTACATGGTGCCGAGATGGAAATGACATGTGGTGGTTAGAATGGGCACTTTTGGATGTTGATTCAACATAATCCACCTGAAACGTGGCAGTGGTTTTGTGGTGCCACATGGATTAGGGGTTCCATGTGGTATTAATGTGGAGTTTACATGGCCATGAGCCACGTCACCATGGAGATAAGTTACCTTGTGATGTTTTGTAATTTATTCTCATAGTGGGGCATGGTGTTGAGATAAGCCACTTTCGATGGAAGGCATTAGATGAGAAATTTATGTGGTGACTAAGGTAAATATATATGTCACACCATGGATTTTTTGGATTGGGACATTCCTAGAGGTGTGGCATGATGGTGCTATGGAATAGTGACGTAATGGATGCCTCGCTGGACCATGGGTCATGTAGAATAACCACATATGTACTTGGATTACCACGTGGTAGTACTTGTTGATGTGTCAAGAGCTAAGGGGAAAATTTTCAAATGGGAATAACTTTCAATCTAGAGATTTTCTTGAGGTAAAAATTCTGTCATCGAAAATATCTTGATGAGATGGATGTTATGGTTTTATCCAAAGTGAGTCTCCCACACTTTGGGTGAGAGGAAATTTTATAACCTGATTTCCATAATGAGACCTTGGAGGTTGGTTTAACTAAAATTAAAACCTCCCATTCAATCTGAATTAATTCAAGGGGATGGGAGGGAGCATTACATAATGGTATCATAGCACATAGGTTCAACACTTGGAATAGATGGTCCTAGGAGCATGAGATTTTAACCTCTATTACAATGTGGAATACCACACTGTGTTTTTTAAAGGATGATTGGTTGTTGTAGAATTTGGCTGGTGATTATGTGTAGTATGGATATGTTGATATCAGGATTGTGAAATGAAAGGAATGAAAAATTATAATATGCTATTTCTTTTATATCTAGCATACTAACTTGAGATGTGGTGTTTCAGTTAGTTTCACATAATCATGAATATTTTAAACATGGCAAGGTGATGCATACAAAATTATGTTTGTATTTTGATTTGACTAACGAAGTATGGTTTAACATTTAGATTAGAGGGGCCACGATAGAGAAAGTTAGAATAAGATGAAATGAAAAGTTAAGGTTTAACATTAGACCTGAAGAGGCTTTCATGTATATGATTCAGAATTTATTATGGCAATGTTTTTGTTGTGTGTGTGTCTATATATATATATATATATATATATATATATATATATTGAATTTTAGGCTTTTAGATGTCATGACTGCTAGTCTTGGTAAACTGTTGATTACAAACTTAGTGATAATATGGTTATGAGCATGTTGGCATGTCCCTTTTTATTTTGGAATATGTGGTTGGCATGAGTTATAGATGTGTGAACAACAAAAGATGAACATGCATAATCCCATCATGTATAATGTTGGCATGGAAAGGTACCAAATCAATTTGTTTACGTTGATATAACTAACAACTTAATGTGTGTGGTAGCACATAAGAAGACCCAACTGCGACAAGAAATAAAAGGATGGGAAAAATTATGGTAAAACATAGCATGGACCAGTCCATAATGAGAAATAAAGGGAAAGTTCCCTTGATAGAGCTAAGACGTTCAAGAACTTGAAAGCTGAGTTGAAGAGTCGCTTGGCAGAGAATAAAAGGCCCATTAGAAAGTAAAAATAATATGCAAGGCTGAACACAATGATGGTAAAACACATTTTATACATGGAAGAGTCATTTCAACAAGCATCAAGCTCTAGAGATATATAGGAATGCCATGGTTAAAAGTCTAGAAAGGAACATTAAAAGGTTGGAGAGAAAAGAAAGCTACTTTCATGTTGGCACAACTGAAGAAAGACTTTCCTAATAGATAATGAAAGAGGGAGATTAGTTCACATGAATTCCAGACACATGAATAATAAATTTTTATAACAAAAGAGATGAGGGATAATCCCTTCAATCTCTCTAATATACCTAAAAGTTACTTTGAACTATTTAGAGGGATGTTGAATTTTTGAGGTTGCTATAAACCTTGGAAATTATTTTGACTAAAATTTTGTGCATATATTGGTGATGGACACAATGAACACTGTAACTTAATGGATTAAGTTGTTGTGGATTAATGAATGAGGTGTAGAAGGAACACTTTTCATATCTATGTTGTTATTATTGGTTACGCGTTTCTTGTTGTTTTTTTTATTGACTTTCAAGCATGCCCATGCTACCTTGTGTTGTTGTCCTGTATTTTTGTTGTGGTATTTCCACTATTTTCATTATTTCTTCTTACTTATTGTGGTTTGGTTTGGGTTGGTTTGTTGGGTGTGGGAAAGGAAATAAATGAGATTTCAAGGAATATCTAAATAAAACCCACCCAGAATTCAAGGCTTTGATTAAAATCTGTGCATAAGATAAATGGAAGTATATGATAGAAGAAGATAATGGACCAACTAGGTGGACCTAGTTGGGACCACATGAAAAAAATGGATAGTGACATGACAACTATGAAAATAGCATAAGAAGGAATTTTCCTCAACTGAAACTGTGTATGGATGATATATATGTGTGTGTGTGTGTATTTTGTCTTCTATGAATTTGAGGAAGGTGGAAAAGTGAAATAAAGTTATGAGGATGCTAATTGGTCTGAAAGGTCATTAGTTGAGAACCATCATGGCATTAAGATAAGTGATTAACCTTTAAACATATGATCATTGTGTAAATGGTATCAACATAGAATTTGTACTTACATTGTTTTGGGTAACATAATGAGGTGACTTAATGGATTCCATGTTGTATGGAACACCATTGGGTATGTGGTCATGAATGACCTTTTGCTAATAATTATCATTATTAATATGTTATGCTTATGCTCCTGATATTTGTTGTTATCATGAATGAAAATGATAAAGACTGAAAATTGACAATGTGTGCTTAGCATGGATGAGGACATATTGGAATTGAATGAAAATGAAGATATCTTTATGAGGTTTTCATTGAAAGCTATGAATGGATGAGTTAATGATTTTATGACTAATGCGCGAGGCTAAGATCATTTCGGGAACTACTGAGTATTTCAATAATAGAAACATTATCAACGAGTTGGACCCTTTAAAAGGCTTCAACTGAAAGTGCTGGTAATGAAAACCAAGCAAATGAGGCAAGAAGTAAGCCTAGGTAAAAAGGGTAAAGGAAAGGAATTGCGTTGGAATTCCTTTAACTGAATTTGAAGAGTATTATTTCAAATTAATGCATGATTTGCATGGATACTAGGAAGTGGTATGGTGAAGGTGAGGAGAATTTGGTATGAAATCTTCTAATAATTTTTTTAATGTCTGTTGAGTGAAATTAAGAACTAAAATGCTAATGAATTTAGAGATACACATTTCTCATTTCTGCCTCATTAGTATGGTGAAATAAGTATTTAATTGCATTATGAAATGCTTGGAATAAATGTGATGCACATGTACAGTGCAATGGCATTATCATTTCAATGCATTTGAATTTAGTTGGAGTGATATAATTTTTATGGGTGTCACTTAAGATGATTATGAGTATATATAAACAATGAAAATTGTTGGATGATTGAAAGGTTAGGTTGCAAGAAAAGTGTTGGAATCGTTTGTGAGACCAAGCCACCATGACATATCAACAATAACTACAAGAATCTATGAGATGAAGCTTTTGGGTGAAGCAAAGTTGGGAAATTGAAATTTTTGGTTTTAAAATTTTGAGTATACCTCATGGGAAACTAAATATTATGACACGAGTGAAATGATGGAATTGGGAGCCAAGGAAGAATATTGTTGTGATGGCATTATGGCTTGTGGCACTTTTTTTTATCTCATTGAAACAAGTCATAACTGGTACCTTGACTATAATACTCCATGGGTAGTGCAGTAGAGCACGCCAGATGGACACTTGTCCATAATACTCCATGCACATGTCATTAGAGAATGTTAGGAGGGTGCTTGACCGTAAGACTCTAATGACTAAACAATGCAGGAAAACCTTGGGAAAAATAACACATAGGTAGACTGCAATAATGGGGGTTACCTAGGCCTAGATAGGTGAGTAGCTGATGGATGCCCATGTAGGAAAACCTTTGGATAGGTATAATACTTGGAATGGGGGATACCGGGGCTTGGATAGGTGAGTGGTTGATGGGGATCCATGCAGGAAAACCTTGGGACAAGTAGATTACCCAGAATGGCAGTTCATGGACCTGGATAAGTGAGTAACTAGTGGGAGAAGAAATATTCTAATGCTCACTATGATGTGAGCATGAGGGTGCATCTTTGAAGCCATACGAAAATGATATCTGGAGCAGTATATTAGAAAGTGGAGAGATGATGTGATAAAGACTTTGGTAGTTCTTAGTAAGTGGAGACACTGTGTGATATGGATTCCTATGAGCTATATTTAAGGAAAAATATATCTAGAGACTGAGTGTAGAATTTAACTCATCAATGCTTAATAGATGGAGGTGTGCTTTGGATTCATGTAGTGCCTAGCAGTGGATTGTGTGGAGATTGTTCGGTAAAGACATAGCTAAAGACTATGTTGAACTATGGAGTGTACACACCACTCAGTGATTGCAAAATCAGGGAAGCAAAGAGTAACCATAGATATAAATATGAATTACTAGTTTGAATAATTTATCTGTATAAGTTGTGATTTAAAATTGTGTGGTTGACCTCCTAAAGAATTTGCTAATGAAATTCTGGTTTAATTTAAAATTTTATGATGAATCTCATATGAATCATATGCTTATGATGTAGGAAGAAATACTGAACTATATAACATGAATATATGAGGTTGACTGCAAGGAAAACACCATCATCTCAATTATATCAATGTGCATAGTAGCAACACAATGGAGCAGAAGACTTCAGGAACTAGGTCATTGTGGTGACACTAGAACCCTCTGATATGTTCTTATTTCCATGA
>CM076572.1:228030549-228265549 GCA_034641835.2 Pinus albicaulis | reverse complement strand
GCTTGAACAAGGAAGGCGGGGGGGTGAGCATAGGTCAGAGGGAAATGTGGAGGGGAACTAGAGATGAAGGATTCTTACTTTTCTTCCTGAAGCTTTCCAATATCGAGGAGACCAAGAGAGAGAGATGATCGATTCCTTAATGTTGAAGGTGAAGGAGCTCCAGAGTGAGTTTGAGGGAAGGGAAGACTAGAAGGTCAGGGGAAAGAGACTAGATTTTATTTATATGGGTTTGAGAAGAACTAAGAGCACAAGATAGTTATGGTATTAAATATGCTTGAGGGGTATTTATTAGTGAGGGAAATAATTTCCTTAAGTTTGATCCATAAATTAGCTGAGAATACACAATTTTTTAGGAGATGCTCCAGATATTTAGGATGCAACAATAATAATGAAAAACAAGATGGACCTTACTAACTTTTCTTTTGGATGTTTTCCCAAGTGAATAACCCTTTTTTCATTAGAATCCAAAGGAATAAAGAAAATTTGGTCCAGATATTTTGTTTCCAAATCTTGGACTAATTTTCTTCTGACTGTAGCAGAGGATGCCCTGCTTCAATTTCATAGGCCTCAAGAATAATAAATATTCATTTGGATGTATATCCTCATCTCAATTTTTCTATATCTTGGGAGAAGGGGATACACCTTTTCTGAAGGATGCTCCAAAATATTTTCTAGGTGGGAGGGTTTGGCTTGGGGATCCATGCCTCCGATGGAATCCATTGGCACCATTTCAAACTTGGATCGAATGGATCCCAATAGTCAGAGATATTGGTTCTTCTTTGAGACATCATCTGTGTTTTAAATCTATCAAAAAATTTTTGTTCGCCAAGTTTGGGGAGTTATTTCTAGGAGTCATTCCAGAATATAGTTTTTTGGTTGTCTTTGACTTCCCAAAAAAAATGTTGTTCGATCAAATTCATTCCTCTCTTGTCTAGGGTTTATATGGATGAAAATGGGGACGTGATATGCATTTGAATGAGGAATTGAATTGAGATTTTGGGGGCATATTTGTGATACCATATGCTTTTCCATAGGCCTAATCCTCCTTGTATATAGATCCACTAGATTTTAGCTCCCTGAATAGCTTCCATGATCTGAGGGTCTTGTAGTCCCAATCCTGCACTTGTCTTTGGTTTATAGATATTATCTCATGCTACTAGAGACCAATTTTTCTCTATGTGAGTTCCTCCCTAGAGGAAGTTTCTTTGGATATGATGAATCTCTTGTAAAATTGGGTTGGAGCCATCATTGTTGAATAAGGTATATAGGGAGTACCTGCATCAAAAATTTAATGAGTACAAGTTGTCCCACTATATTCAGAGTTATGAATGTCCATCCATCCAATTTGTTATTGAGCTTGGTTATTAGGTCTTCCCATATGCTCCATTTGAGGGAATTGAGATTAGCAGGTTCACCAACATATTTTGAGTGAAGTTAGCTAATGTGAAAGCCAAGGATCTAAGTTATGTGTTTTTGTACAACCAACCGGGAGTGTTGAAGAAGTAAATCTACAATTCATTCTTGTTGACATCCATTCCTGAGACCACAGAGAAACGCTACAAGAATTTTGTGCCTCATTATTCGTTGATGTGCCCATAGAATTTATGTCATCCACAAGTTTTCGATGAGTGAGAAAAATATCATCTCCAAAAAAAATAAGAAATTGGATCCTTTTCTCAATCATCGCAAATTTGAGAGAGTGTCCAAGCCCTTCCACTCCAATAATGAAGAGGAAATGAGAAAGAGGATTCCATTTCCTAATTCCTCAAGATGAAGTGAAGGGAATGGAGGGAGAACCATTGACCAAAATGGAAAATAAGGTAGAAGATAGAATTTTTCCAATCCATTAAACCCAGTCATTAGAGAATCCAAAATCTCTAAGGATATTTCTTAAGAACTACCATTACAACTTGTCAAAATATTTAGAGAAATCGAGCTTGATAAGCATAGAAAATTTATTAGTAATATTCAGGGAGTGGATGGATTCATGAGCTATCAAAATTCCATCCATAATTTGTCTCCCTTCAATAAATCCCATTTGTTCAGTATAGATGAGGATAGGTAGGAATGGATTGAGATTGTTCACAATAATGGTAGTGATAAATTTATAATTGAGTACATTACATAGGAAAATTGGCCTATAACCATTTGGATCTTTAACTTTTCCTTCCTTGGGAACCAATTTTATGAAGGTGGTATTAAGGGCTTTGAGTATAGTTCTTGACTAGTGAGATTCCTCCATTACCTTCTAGACGTCCTATTCAATGATTGATCAACGTTCCTAGAAGAATTCAATGGTTAATTCATCCTTTCTAGGCACTTTGTTACTAGGCATATTTTTTATTGTATCTTCAATTTATTCAAGGATATTTTTTTGATCAGAGCATGATTTATTGTGATCAATTTAAGAATATTCTAGAGAATGCACTAAGCTTCCTATGACTAGTATGTCAAGGGTTTTGAGAGAGTATTTTGAAAGAGGCTAGTTTAATCAGAGGTTATCTCTTTGTGGGATTGAAAATAGTCCCCTACATAATTTTGATTTAATTTTGATATGCATGTTGAAGGATGGAGTTATGAAAAATATTAGTTGTCTTTTCCCCTTATTTAAGCCAACACACTTGAGATTTTTTCTACTATAATAGTTCTTCTTACTTCCTTTGGTCCTCCAATTCTATAAGAGTGAATGCTTTTGATAAGCCCCAGTATTGTAACAATAATGTTGCAACTTCCAAGGCTACCAACTTAAATTATCAACTCGAGATTCGTAAAAACTTAAGAGGTGTCGACACTATATGTGCAACATGCAATGTGTCCTCCTTTCGTTGATATGATGCAATGAAGTGAATGCCATGAAATCAAAGCCTAAACTAATTACAGAAATGGAAATGTTACTCTATTTGCAAAAAGGAAACCTAATTACTTTTACATAGAGGAAATTTTAGTTAATTTTTCATAAAGGAAAGGCTATTCTACTTTGCATGAATGTAAATTTTAATCCTATTTGCGGAAATGTAAACATTAACATGTTTGCATAGTGTAAATGATACATCAAAAGGAAGCCTAGTCTATGCAATAAAAATAAAAATGTTGGAAATAAAAACCATAGCTTAAGACATATGAAACAAAATTAAATCAATCTTCAATCACTGCATTCAAGTTATATTTTTTGAACAAAGTTCATAAGGTGCTTCATAAAGTAATCATGAAAATCATCATTATGCTCTTCAAGTCATGAATCTTTCTGTAAACAATAACTGCAGAGGTGAATTGAAATGGAGAAGAGGCAAGGCTTAAGAGGTTTTTGGTCTTACTCAATCATGGTTTTGGAGCCTAGGGGTCATAATTCAAGCATAAGAGGAAAAAACCAAGATTTTGGAGCAGATATGGTCAATTTTACACGTGCTACAAAAGTGCTACATGAGGTGCTACAGGATGCCATGTTTTGCTACATGAGAGAGATAACTTGCCGAATTCCTAAGTAAATCATATGAAAATGAGATGGGATTTTTTTGTTATTAGTTAGGATGTACTAAAACTAAATTACAAGTGGAACCACTCCAAAATAGCCCTGTTATCACGTGCTAAAAAATAGCAGAAAATTACTTACTATAAAATCAGAAATTCAAGAACTAGTGAGCTAGTTAAACTACCAAATACCTAATCTAATCAAGTGAAAATTCTATGGGGTAAATTTTGTTATTAACTTGAATTTTTTATGACACAATACAAGTGAAATCAACTCAAATTAAACTCATTAACACGCTCTAGAAAATATCAGAAAAATACTATTATTTTGCTACAAGGGATTTCCATAAAGTCTAGATTTGTGAACTAGTGAACCAATACAAGTAGCTCAATAATGAATATGAATTTTCGAAGATGTTCTAAGGATGAATCATGCTTGTGACTCTATAAATAAACTGCAAAACTAATCACTTCAATCATTTAACCAATATTACCTACAACAAAAGAAGCATGAATAGTAAATGCAAAAATAAGAGATGAAGTGAAAAAGATATTAAAAGGAAATAAAGAAATTGTACAATAGGGATTTGAGTGTCCCGGGATGTCCAAGACCAAGGAAAATCAGAGTAATATGGGGGAAACCAATCTTTAAAGACTAAAAATGGCAAAAAACTTCATTATTTGAATCAATCCAAGTACAAACCTACTAGAAATGAAAGTGGAGCTGCTAAATAACAAGTTTTCTCCACAAGAAGAATAAGAAATACATACCCCTAGAGGAAAATTCGAATTGGTACTTATACAAAGTGATTAGGAAGCATTTTCCCAGGAACGATGTAGCTTTCCCCTCCCAAATGCCTCAAATAGTGGATCTGGTTCCCAACACTAGGAATATGCATTAAATAACATGGATCACATTCCTATATTTTCTCAATCACTGGAACTCCATAATTTTTGCAATAATTTCATTATATCCAATTCATTTATTATCCAACATTTGTCCATCCTGTAGTAAGGAGAAAGTCCCTAGATTATCTCCTCCTCCAAATCTTCAAAATCTACCCAATATTCTCAAAATATTCTACAAAAATAAATAATATTAGGCACAAATATAAAATTATCTCTAAATATTCCTAATGAACATATTAAAGTTAAAAATATGTCATATAATGCAAGAATACATGTCTAATGTGTTGAAGGATGGTTAGATGGGCCTTAATTTATGTCTAATTTGGAGGCCCATCATACCCCCCTATTGAAAGTGATGCTCATACTTTGAGAAACTTAGTGACATAACCATGTCTCATTCATGGCCCTGGTGGCCTCTCTCTTATACATTCCTCGATCCTTTCTCTTAAGATGCTTCGTTGTAGGTTCTGCAAGGACAAGCACACAAATGTCGTTGTTCCTTTTATGATGATTTAGAAATATTTCAAGCACAAAAACATAAATTTCCTCTTTGCAAGTGAACTCTGTTGGCTCTTAGGTCCATTACATTCACACCCTCTCCCTTGACACCTTCATTCCATTTTCACTCATTTTTATAAAACTATTTTTGCATAGAAAAATCACAATTTTTCTAGAGACCATTAACCTACCTTTTTCTCCTTGTGGAAGATGGATTCTTGAATATTTTTCGGTTTGTCAAGGTATTCCACATCCTTTTCAAACCTCTTGTTAATTTTTTACACCATTTTGACACCTCTGAAAACCTCAAAACACCCTCAAATGTAATCCTGTAGTAATACAAATAATTCTGTAGTAGACCTATAGCAGATTTGTCACATTCTGTAGCACATCACAAAATCTATCAAATCTTGACCAAAATTGCACCTTATGCTTAATTTTTTCCTCTTACCTTTCTCTAACATCTTCTAGGCCTTGGAAAGAATCTAGAAAGAGATTAGAGACCTCTTGGAAAGCCTCTTTTCATCGCTGTGGTTTGAGTTATATTTTGATGGTGAATGCCTTCTTGCCTTTTGATGCCTTCTTATTTTTTGTGGCCTGGATGACTATCTAATGGGATCTGAAGTTCTATTTTTTTATATTTGTGTCATAGAAAGCTTGATTAGGTCCTTCTTAGGCATTTCTTCTTTTTTTTTAGCACAATTCGTTCCTCTCCTTCTTCCTCCTTGAGTGTTTATTTTGGTTAATCTCCGTCTTCTTCTTATTCTTCATTAGATTCTTCTTCTACTTATTCTTGGTTGTGGTATTTCTATGGTAAAAAGCACCCCCCCATAGCCTTTAATTTAACTTTCCAAGGTTGGCAAGGAAATTCTCTATTTATGCTACAAGTTTTAGACACTTCCATGTAATGAGGGTTTGTAAGACAGAGAAAAAAAAACAATTTTCTTATATTGCTTGGAGGAAGGTTGATTTGATGCACACCCAAAAATAATTGTAATTCCCTTTCTTATCAGGCTCAATTGAAAGAAAACATCCACATTTCATTTTTTTATTTGTAAACTTTTATCAAAAGTTTCCCATAGGTTGTACTACTGAAAAAAAATGAAAAATTTACAGGCTTCTTGTTCACATATGGATAATATAAATACTTTTTTACCCTTCCTTTGGATGTTGTCCTTCGAAACCTATGTTTGGGGGTGAAATTCCTCAAAATTAGGGTCTTTTGCAGTAACTTTTGCCTTCCTATAGCATCTTTATTTTCTCCGGTAACAAATTTGTTTCTCCTATAGCACACAGTCAGTCTCTCTTGTAGCAACCCGGTTTCTCCTATAGCAACCCTTTTTCTCCTGTAGCAGCTATGTTCAATCCTATAGCACCTTGAAATCAACTCAGTATCTCTTTTTTAACACCCTAGGAAACCCTTAATAACATCTAACTCGATATTCGATGCCTTAATGAGCCTCTCTGACTATTTTGGGAATGAACATTGATACAACTGGAGTTGAGCCTTCTTCTTTTATTTCTTTCTGTGATAGCGGGATTGGTGCGCTTGGTGATATGGTCCTCATTCCTTGTAATTATCACGTTCCCCACTTTGACTTCTCCATGTTGTATAGGTGTTTGAGTAAACCAATGTCTTACTAGTCGAGGGCGGCCAATTTTACTAGCCCACCTTCAGCCTATAAAACCTTCTCTCATGTGTATTGAAAACAATTTTTTAACCATAATATGCTCAACAGGAGAGGTCAAGAAAAATTCCTACCCGTGCCTACATGATGTTGAGTGGCTATAGATGAATGCATGCTTCTATTGAACCAATGCTTGATTAAATATTCCCTGAAGGCGCTCTTCCTCATTCTTTCCTCATGCACAAGTCTTTATTTGAGAAAAATTGATGATGCCCTCTGATAGGTATTTGACTGATATAGTTCCGTTTTTCATGAAGGTCCCTCTAATGCTCAATATATCTCTATTGGAGTGGATTTTTTTCCTCTTAAAGGATGGTGTGACTTCATCAAAACTCAAGGATGGAATTTTTAATGCTTAGGTATGGTTAGGTATTCTATATGAAGCTGCAACAATCCTATGCTCATGGTTTTGTTGGATTTTTGCAAGCTGCTACAACACTGGTCTCTCTCCTGTAGCAGTCATACAGTTCCTTCCAAAACCTCATTCAAACCTTATGTTGCTTCATGAAATGAATTTAGTGACTTGTATTAATCATGGTGAGCCTAGGGATAGGAACAAAATCTCTAATGGTGGTGAAATCTTATGAAGAAGGGGTGAAGGCAAAGTCTCTTTTCTTTGTTTTTTTTTGTTTTTTCATGAACATACATGGAATATTGAGAAGAAGTTGGTTAAATGGAGTGGATGAGAGGTGAAGGAGGTTTGATAAATCTCTCCAGACATTTCCCAAGGGAAAACGTGATTTTTGACCTATTTTTCTAAGTATATCTTACTCCTGTAGCAAATATGGACACTCTTGTAGCAATTCTGGAATACTCTTGTAGAAGAATTATTTTATTCATATCTCTCAAACAGTAGATTAGATTGATCTAAAATTTGGTGAGCATGTTTCCATCATACATATGCATCTCCCCATAAAAAATCTTGGCCAACGGATGCACGAATATTGAGAAAATATAAAAATGGTTGTAGGCATAGGAGGCCAATTTTGTTGGGTGTGTGTTATATTATTAGAATAGTCGCATGCACGGGGAGTCATAAGGGGGGTGAAAGGCCACCTTGTTCATTGCACCAGGTGCAGCATAGGGTCACATGTTGGGTGGTAGCTCCCCTACACGGATTCTGGAGCAATGCCCCGAAATTTTATTTTGGACCCTATAATAGGTGGGCAGACCTACCTATGGTTGTGTGCATTGGTTTTGCACATGGTTTTGGCAATGATTATTTTCTGCCCATGGCATTTTGTAGATCCGGTCAAGGGAGTTACAATTATTTTCTAATCCAGGGTTAATGGATTGGGGTTTACGAATGCTTCAGCATGTATAGATATGTATTGTAACATTGCATGGAATATAATGAAAAATCAATCTGGTAGTCTTGGTTTTAGGATCCACGAGAAAATATCTGTGTATATTTGTTTTATTTTCTTTCCATTGTTTATTTTTCTATTTTAAGATTTCGTTTCCAATTGATTTATGTAGAGGGTTAAAACCAACATTTTGTATGAGAGTTGTTTCAACTTCAAGGTGATGTTGTTAGGTCCCTATATTACTAGTGTAGTCCCTTATTGTTGTTAGTGTATCCCTCTTATTTTTATTGTTGCACCCCTGTAGTCCCCATATTTTTATTATTGTGCCCCATAAAATCCCACTATTGTTATTATTTTTCGCTTACATTACTACTGCTAGGTCAGCCAGGATTATATTGTGACCCCATGGAATCCTGTACATAGAAAGGAGGTTTTTTCATTTGTATCATTCAATAATTGTTCATTTATGTAATGTAAAGGAGGCTTCCCCCTCGAAGAGGTTGATTTCTAATTCTTTGATCTCTCTTTTCTTCTATTTTTTGAGTTGGTTTCATAACATTTGGTATCCGAGCTTTGGATTCTAGGGTTTCGCTGCTTCAAACAAGTCATCATGGAATTTTCACTATAGCTGTTTTTTATGAAGGTTAATAAGTTTAAAAAAAACATTTGCGAATAAATCCTAAGGAACTTCATGTAAAAATTTTAGATCTTGGTTCACAATATTTGCGGAGATATGATCTGTGGAAATTAGGGTTCTTGCAGGCTCCTGAATTTCATCTCAAAAACGTGACCTTGGGAAAAGCGTCATAAGTCTCTCTCTGAGTATCAGATTGGAATTCTGTAAAATTGGCTGAAGGTACACACACTTTGGTGTCCAGTGTGTTGATTTCAGAGCCAAAGGAGGAAGCAGTGAAACATGACACGTCGTACAAGTTCACTCTACTGAACCAATTCATAATTAGGTCATTGTGGGAGATTGGGCATAACTTTGTCTAGAAGAATCCAAATCAGGTTGGACCTATGGCATTGGAAAGAAGATTCATAGGGATACTAAAGGACCAAATATAAAATCTTAGAGATTTGAAATTGTAGAGATACACCAGTTTCAATATCGAGCTCCTCAAAAGCAAGAAAATATGTGTATTTAAAAAAAAATGCATAAGTCTTGTTTGAAAAATAAGTTTGAAGTGATTCCAAGGGCATATTGAAGCATAGATATCATTATTGGGTTCTAAAATTACCCATAAAAAGAATTCAACACCCATTAATCCCTCAGAAGGCTATAAAATGACTCATGAAGAGGAAGAAGTGAAACATGATATATCAAAATTACAAGACCAAGTGCAACAAATTTTGATCTCGGAAAGAGTAACAAAAAATGAAATGGAAGCTAAGATGGATGGTTTGAACAAAGGCATGGAAGCTAAGATGGATGGCATGCAAGCTAAGATCAATTAAAAAATGAAAGGTAACATGGAAGACATGAATAATGATCTAAAAGCAGACATGGAAGGTTTGAAGGAAGGTTTGACAAAGTTGATACAATAAATGATTCTTAATGGCGAAAAGGTAGTAGAGGAAACTCATGATGAAAGCAAAATAAATGTTAATCTTCATTTCATAAAATCTAATGTTGGATTGAAGACACACCATATTCCAAAGATTAGCAGAGAACCAAGCAAGGATATAAGAATATGGATACTACAGATGGAGCAATATTTTGATCTCCATAACGTGCAAAACACACAAAAGGTACGCATTGCAACTTTACATTTAGAACAAATACATTTGTATGGTATCAATGGCTTTGCTCCCGTAAAAAAATTGTCACTTGGTCAATTTTTACGGAGGAAATGATAGCACATTATGTGGATACAAAGAGCAACACCTTCTTTACCCAATTGATAAATCTCAAACAAAAGGGTTTAGTGGGGCAGCACATTGAGGACTTCCAAAAATTGAATATAAGGGTAACTGATCTTACAGAGGAACACAGGATTGATCTCTTCCTAGGCACTTTGAAGGATAACATCCAACATGAAGTTCGCGTTTTGGAACCTGATTTATTGGAGAAGGCATTCAGGTTGGCAAGAAAAATGAAAGATAAATTATAAGCATTAAGGAAGTACCGGTTGTCTAAAGATGGAAGTGTTTCTACTCCTAGACTTCTACAACCTACAAGGTTGACACCACAACAATTGGAATAAAAAAGATCAAAATTCTTTTGCTACAATTGTGATAGCAAATACATTAAATGTCATAAGTGTGCTGAGAAGAAATTATTATTTTACATAGATTGTGAAGAGGAGGAAGAAAATGAACAAGAAACTTAAAAAGAAGAGGATATACACCAGGAACCAACCCTAGAGAAAGAAGAAATGAGTCTAACCATATCCTGTAATGCATTGGCAGGAATTACCACTCCTTAAAATCTCAAGTTAGAAGGACATATCAAGAAGAAAAATGCAATAGTGTTGATTGATTCGGGTAGTACCCATAATTTTATTCATTGTAAGGTAGCCAAGGAATTGAATTGCTTCCTATACCCAGCACTAGAGTGTCAAGTGATGGTTGAAAATGGAGGAACTATAAATTTCTCTCGAAAGTGCCATAATACAAAACTAACCATGGGGGAATATGTATTGAATAGTCCAATGGGAGGTGCTAATGTTGTACTAGGAGTACAATGGTTAGAAGCTTTTGGGACGATATATTTTAATTTTCAAGAAATATTCTTGAAAATTTTTTTGGAAGGAAAGGAAGTTGAATTACGGGGCATCGCAAGGAATATGGGAAAGACAATAAGCTCTAATTTCATGACAAATATTCTGAATAAAGAATAACGAGGCCTAATTGCACAATTATGCTCACTAGAAGTTCCAACATCAAAATCATTGATTTCTCCAAATCTCTAAAAAGTCTTGGAAAATCATTCCAAGGTGTTTGAAACTCCCAAATAAATCCCACCTATTCTTGATCATGATCATGCTATTCATTTGATTCCAGGAAGTGTTCGTCAAAACATCAGGCCTTACATATATCCTTATCTCGAAAAGAGAGAACTTAAATGTATGATTGCATAAACGTTAGAAGCTGGTATAATTTAACCTAGTCAAAGTTCTTTCTCTACTCCAGTAGTATTGGTGCACAAGAAGGATGAATCATGGTGCATGTGTCTGGATTATAGGTGTTAGCACAAGGAGTCACTCCTTGATTACAAAGGATTAAGCCTTACACATCATATTTCATTTCAAATTTAAAGGTTTGGAGTGGTGGGATGGATTCTTAAAGAGTTTGAAATGATTTTTATTCTTTAATAATTTCATGCATTTAGCAAGTTGTGGCAAGTGTAAATTTTATGGTTAAATTGGTAGTATAGGGAGCAAATAGTAACATGACAAATAGTTGGTACTCAATCTAAGAAACATGCATATCCTAAATCAGTCACACAGCTACAAGAGTGGCCTTCATACAAACTCTGTTTTATGTAAAGGAGACAACATTTATAAACCAGAGTACATGCATAAAGTATTTCGTAAATATTTTATGAAACCTTCACTAACATGCTCTACAAAAAATATATATGATTTGCAGGAAACTAAACAACAGGTAATTAACGATTAGATCCTCTAACAGTTCTCTTACTCACACCTTACTAGATGCTGCAACTCATAAATCCGAAGAATAAAACAATGAGAGAAACACACCATACATTGGATAGTCCTTGAATCACAAAATCCTCTAACATGAAGTGAAAAAAGAAGTTTTCTTTATTTTGATAACTCTTCAGGTTGACCAACATCCAACCCTAAAATGCTGACATGCTGCCCCTTTTTCTGCCGATATGTCTCTTCATGACCTTGGTTCTTTAATAACCATGTGTCTTCATTAAATGTGACCTTTAACAACTTCATAACCACTTATAAACCATCACTTGACATATACATATCATTATGAGTCCTTATCATTCCTGAACTTGCTCAGAAACTCTACTGACAATTGTCAAAATCATTTAAAATAGGCACTACCAAAAATTCCGGTAAAAACGTGTAACTGTGTAAAAACTTTATTGCTACCGGAAATTCCAGTAGTGCTCTATTTCTTTTTCAAAAATGCACATCAAATATTTGAAAATTCTGTGCAGACTTATACACTCCGAAAATTGAGTTGCTGTTAAAAAATGTAATTAGTAAGAAAAAAAAAGTATTTTATTAGGAAACCCTTTTACTTCTCTTCCATGCGCTAAATCAATAATTGTTATTATTGTTGTTGATTGTACTTCAATTACCCTTGGTACGTATTTTTCAACCTCCTTTTATTTTTTCTTCTTTTTTAGGATTCTATTCACTGGTCTGAAGGGGCTTTACCCTTATCTTTCTTTTTGGACTCACTAGTCTCTTCAATTGAAGGAGTTACAGTTTGTAACCCTTCAGATTCCATTTCTATATCTATAACTTCTATCAGCAAACTTGGATTATGCAGGGCTTTAAATTTGAGCCTAAACTTGTTGTTTTCTCTGGTGTGTCTTTTCCTGCTACAAGAAACTAGATTTGCATCCTTTTTCCTTCTCTTGTTGCTAATATCATACCCTGCATCTTTTAGGAGCTCCTCATCAGAATTAGTGGGCTAATATTCCTTCTGAATATTTTGTTGAATTTCTACTTCTGAAACTTTCGGTAGCACCCGTGATTTGGATTCTTCTACAGTTACAAACTTTCCTCTCTATGCTTTGGTATAAACCTTGGGAAAAGGAGAAATCAGAGGCACTATCTTCATTGATTTGGGCTTGCTGGTTGATGAACCTTCTCCTTTCTCCAACTTATTTTAAACCTTGGTTGAAGGAGCCTTTTCCTTTCTGCCTTTAGCCTTTAGCCTTTTTGTGGATGTTCTCCTTTTTATCTTTTCTCTTAGTCCTCTTACCAACTAATGAAGTAGTTGGCTTATGAATTTTCCCTTTCTGCTTGGCAGGCTGAGGATGTTGCTATGAAACTAGAGATAGATGAGTAGGAATATCTGGTGTAGGTGCAGGTTGGCCTGCCCTGTAAAAAAAAAAAAAATCCCATGACTGGTTTCTTTTCTTGAGTTCTTCATCAACCAATACTTTAATAAGAAACTGATGATATAAGCTATACTATGATGCAGTTGTGTGTGTTTTTAACCTAGCTGACATCTTTGTCAAAATATTTAGCAAAAATAATGGTAATTTGAGGGTCTTCATACCTGAAATATGAAACAAAAATCTCATATGATAAAGAAAAACAACAGTATACCTCCTCTCATAGGTAAGGTAAATTTTGATGAGCTTGACAGTCTCATCCCATTCATTCTTGAGGTAACTACTCGGAGTTCCTTTAGCCCATTTAGTGTCTTTATGTCCATCTTTAATGAAACTTTTGAAGTCTCTTGCAGTGATGACTTGGCCTTTAAACCATTTTCCTCCTTCATGTGGAAGGTTGAAAGCTTCAACAATAGACTCTGTTGATACCTGCAATCTGAGGCCATATACATTTGCTTCTTTCCAATCAAAAGAAAGTGAAAATTCCTTTGCTACTCCTAAATGAGAGCTTCCTAGTCTTGAACACAATGGATACCACCCTACCTGAGCAAATAACAACCACACATTCAAATTAGCATCAACTAGATCAGCTCCTTGGGGTTCAATGCGTTTTAGTTTTTCCTCCTTTCGTAGTCATCTTCAGTAATAAAGAAGGTTGTCTGCTGAAATATGATAGGTTTCAAGATTAAAGGAGCTCACCTAACAAGTGTTGTTGTGTCTTCAATGAAATTTGTCTAAAATCTGGTTCTCCTTTCTCAAGCTACTCACTGGAGCTGCTCATTCACTAATAATTAAACTCGAAACTAATGGTTTTCCCTTTATTTCGGTCGTTCAAAAAGATATGTTGGTTCACCTTTCCATGCATGAGATTTTTCATAATGCTAAAATATCTTAGACCGTAGAATACACCTTGTGGCAGTCATGATTAACTTCAGTTGGTTGTGGTGTTTCAGATTATATGCTACAGGTGTTTGGAGCGGAGAAAAGCTGGAGATGGAAATCACCTCCATCATATCCTTATGACATGCCTAAAATTCTGGCAACGTTCATGTGTGATCAATCTAAATTATCATCACATTAAAACTGCAGATCCATGATCTACCTTAACACTTAATACGTACCTCGACACATGGATGTAATAACTCAGCTAACAGATAGGACAAACAACGGTTGGCTTTTACAACTGCAGATTGACACCTAGCTTGTTCCACGTGTAACATGACTCAAATTAACATCACTCAACGCAAACCTTTCCTATAACGTGACCTAACTCATGATAAAATTTAAAAACGTAGTTGATGACAGGAAAACGTGGCTTAACACGAAGCAGATGTGCTTTTTTATTTTTATTTTTAAAAATAGGGGAGGTTACTGGAATTTCCGGTAGCATTGATTTAAAAGAAAAACAGACATAAAACAGAATTAAAACATAATGTCCGACAGGGCTAAAACAGACGCTACCAAAATTTTCAGTAGCGTTCTAAATTTTTTTGAAATTTACAAATTTTATTCTAAAAACAAAAAATTTAAAACATAGTCATGACTTAGCATAAAACTGTGCTAACATTGGCTCCACAGGGGATAGAGCTCTCCCTACAAGGCTCTAATAATATTTTGCAGTTCTGATGCTTTTTCATTGGGCTATGGAGTGTTATTATGAAACACAACCGTATTTATAGTGATTTTAGGCCAACAACAATCTTAGTAAAATATTTTTTTGAGAAAGCGCCCATTAAATGGACCTCCAAAGAGTTCTGTCCCATGAAGATGTTGCAAATAAAAAGTATTGTTCTGCAAAATATTGGAGATTCTGAAAGGACCAAGCCATAAAGCATCAAATTTGAAATTTTTACCTGGGTCTTGATGCTGTGCATCCCTTTTCAACACTAGATATCTAATCTAAAAATATTCTTTTACAACTTGTTGATATTTTCTTACCAAATCATATTGTTGTTCTCGCATTTGCTACACTTCTATGATTTGATAAATTCTTCTAGTCATGTCATTTGGCTCAACTTCATGATCTTGCAGAATTTAACTATAGGAATGGCTAATTGGATAGAAAAAACAACATCAGTTCCATAAACCATTTGAAAGGGTGATGTATTAATAGATTTTTTGATTGTCACCCTATCAGCCCATGAAGAAAATTTCAGTTTAGAGTCTCAGGCTTTCTTGTTTTGCCCCAATAGCTTGGTGATGATTCTTACCAAATTTTTGTTAGATGATTCAGCTAAAATATTCCCTTGTGGATAGTAATATGTAGAGTGAGTAAGTTGAATACCATAATCTTCACAGAAATTTACCAATGGTGTAGCTTTAAAAGTAGCTGCATTATTTTCTACTAGCCTTGATGGACATCCAAATCTGGTTATGATTCCCTCCAGAAAGTTAATGATGACTTTATGAGTAGCATTCATGGTAGGTATTTGGTGACTTAAGTAGTTGCAAAAAGAATCCAATGATGTTGTCCACTTGAAGGTGGATGAATTTCTCTAATGAAATCTAATCCCCATTGTTGGAAAGGTGCAGAAACAATTATGGGCTTGAGAGGAAAATATTTCAAATGTTTTTTACCAGTGAATTTCTGACATTTTTCACATGCTCTCACCTCAGCACATACATCTGAAAATAAACTAGGCCAAAAGCAAAATCTTAGTATTTTTTATGCAGTAGTTCTCCAATAGTGATGACCTCCACACATACTACTATGCATATCAAACATAACTTTCTTGGACTCATCTGGGTCAATGCACCTCAAAAAAAAATCTTGTAGGATATTTCCAATATGAACAGTTATCCTTGATGCAAAATTTGAAAATTTTCAACTTCAAATATCTCACTCTTCTTTTATCAAAGTTTGGAGGAGGTTTAAAATGCTGCAAAAAATAAATTATATCCTTATACCAGCTGCACTCAGCAAGCTTTATATCTACTGCTATGTTGTCAATAGGTTCTGAAATTTTTCCTTCTAGATTATTATCCATGAAATTCAAGCCCAAAACTCTACAATTTTCTTTAGCTAGTAGTTTGGCTAATCCTTGACCTTTGATTATTTTAGTAGGATTTATCTCTATATCAAACTCAAGAACTTTAGTCACCCACTTCTTTTTCCATCAATATCAGGCTGAACTAATATTTCTCTAACAACAGATGAAGGTACATAGGCAATAATTTGAGCATGCAGAATATAAACTCTAAAAGCCTTCAGAGCTTTAACTAATGCATAGGTATGCTTTTCCAACATTTCACACTTCAATTCTGCATCTCTAAGAGCTCTGTTGAAAAATGCTATGGGAACTTCCTTATTTTTTTCATATTTTTGTAATAAAACAACAACAATAGTATCTTGAGAGGCAAATGAGAAGATCAATAAATTTTTTGAGTATTTAGGGCTTACCAACTAAGGTGCTTCAATGATAGAATTTTTTATCAGCTCAAATGAATTTCTAGATTTAAATGTCCACTTGACTTCTTTGTTTGTTATGAAACCAGCTCCAAAAATAGAAGAAAAGAGAGATCGATGCCTTAGAAATAAGACACTTAGAGCGGGAAACCTCCTTTACATTACATAAATGAAAAATTATTGGATGATACAAATGAAAAAAGCTCCTTCTATATGTAGGAGTCCATGGGGTCACAATATAATCCTAGCTGACCTAACAATAATAATGTAAGGGCACAATAACACTAGCACATTTGGCCCAATTTCCAACAGCCAAAATGTCTCTCTTACGACACATAGGCGTCCCAAGAGCGACACTTTGAGGTGGGGAAAAACGTGGTTAGCCATAGAGTCGCAATTCCGACACTTCAATAAAGTGCTGGAAGAGCGACACATTTTCCGACGTTTCCAAACAACCATCGCTCTTTTGACGTTAGCCAGACCGTCACTATTCCTACGTTAGCAAAAGCATCACTCTACTGACGTTCCATAATCATCGCTCTATCGACGTTCCATAATCGTCGCTCTACCAACGTTCCATAACCATCGCCCTTCCAACGAAAATAAATTTAAAAAAAAAAATCAAATGTCGCTATAGCGACGGGTCGAAACGTTGCATTACCGACAGCGGGAAATTTTAAAAAAAAAATGTCGCTATAGCGAAGGAAAAGAAATATTTTTCGAAACGTCACATTACCAATGCCAAGAAATTTTTAACCAAAAAAACTAAGTGTCGCTATAGCAACCGGAAAAAAAATAAATAAATAAAAATTTAAAAAAAAATATATATATATATATATTAAAAAACCTAGCTGTCGGAATACCGACGACAACAAAAAAATATTTAAGAAAAATTATTTCCACCAAATCTTCCAGCTTTATGTGATTCAGCAGCACCACATAGATGTAAATGACCAGAGGTCACAACAACGTTCTCAAGAAACTCTTGTTTGTACTTCGAACAACTTTCCTTGGTATATGATTTAGTTTAGTCATCTCAGGAAGCTGGAGATGGACTTCAAGCAGATTTAACCTGCAACGTAATAGGACATAACATTATTACCTAAAATAATCAAGCAACCTACCAGGAAACATGGTATTCATGATTTGACTAAAATTATTTACTCAGTTTTTTAGAGGGTAAATTAATTACTGCAGGTGAACAAGAATAGGATCAGCTGTGACTCCTGCTAGGGCTGGGGCTCTGGCTGAGGCTACGATTTCTAGGACTCTGAGTTCGAGGTTTATATGAGGTTGGCTGTAGCAAAAAGAAGGCTAATGTTAAAATTAGCAACATTGAAAATTGAGTAGCTCAGAAAGCTTGTTTAAAACTTACCAAACGCTGAGGGGTTCTGGACCTTGACCTGGACCTTGATAGTGATCTGAAAAAGTATCAAACAAGATGCATTAAGAGGGAAAATCAAAACTAACCAACAAATCACCAACTCTATTAATGAAAAGTAAATGTAAAGACAAACCATTTTGATTTCTTTTAAATATTATTCTGACATTTAAACTGCCACACTGAATAAAAGACAGCCATGAGGATAAGAAATATGCTATATCAATTTTCATAAATAGGAACTCGTCTGCCTACATAGAGGACTCATGTCCGCTAATCTCTTCTGCTGCAGATAAAAAATATTTATCTGAAAATATAGTTTATTTGAAATATCACAGGCGACCACGAGAGGCTTACCCTGCACCTTACCAAGACAATGAAGAAAATTCGCTTCCCATCATGAAAAACACACTATTAAAGATGGTAAATAACAATATTTCCCTACTGTTACTGAAACATTGTCAATGGACCACACCTTTTATCAAGTCATTTTTGTTGCAGGAACCATATCTATGTAGAAAGGACAAAGTGATAGCCAATTGGTGTTTTCCAAGCCAATTTGTTCTTGTTGTGTTCCTTGGGAACCTGAATAGTATCAATCTATGTAGAGCATGGCAAAAGAAAATTGCATAATGCAAGGGGGTGTACTTCCAAGTGACGTGGTAAGTTCTCATAATTTTATTACGCATTATATAATGGAGCAAGATCTCAAAATAACACATCAGATTCTAGAGTCAAAATTTTCAGGCCTCTGCTTATGATGTTAGATGCTCTAAAGCATGTTTGCAATTCCAACATAGCAGTTACCGACCTCATGTTTTGTTCTCAAGAACTTGTGAGACCTGGATGTGAGGTTCCCTATCATTAAGGGACTACACTGCAATTACACACTTTTGAGATCCCTTTCGAAAAAAGGTCAACTATAATATCTTCGATCTAGAACCCTCATCATCCATCCATAATCAAGATTCACAGTAATTTTTTGCAGTGAGGAATCAAGGCATTTCTTTTCCAAACTATTCTTCAGGAATACATGACAGACTATGGTAGCTTCTTTGAATAACAGTTCAGAACATATATATAGTCTCTGACTCTCCACAAGTGGACTATTTCACATGTGTTCCATAAACAACAAAGATATTTTAAGCATTTCTTGAACATGCAGGAGAAACCTCTTCTACCTGACAAAAAGGTCAAAACCATGCAGAAGATTGAACCTTCCATGGCAACACCATTTGTTGTGTGTTTAAAATAATTATAATTTGGAGGACTTCCTTTCAGGTATAAATCCAAGCCCTATTCTGTATACCATAGAAAATACAATGGCAATTTGCACAATTGGTAGGATCATATCCACATCCTTCAATTTGGAAGTCGGAAGCCTATGTTGTTTTAGGTGTTCTATGTCTACAAAATGAACACAAGAAGTTGAATCCCTCAGTAGAACCACCTGCTCGTCAAGGCAAATTATCATTAAGAATTGTAATGTCTTTGCACATGCCATAACAATATTATCAGCCTTGCTAAAATTAGCTATTGAGTACTTTGTGAATACAATAATACAAGAGCATATTTTAAATTTCGCCGAACAAGATTTATGCCCAAGAGATTATTTGCACCATAGAAACTAGGAAACCAAAGGTCACGAAAGAACCTAGGGATCAGGCTTTCTGTAATTGGGTGTAGCTACTTCCAACATAACATCATCATAAAATTCCCTTAACTAGAAAATAAAGCTTTAGTATCATAATTACAACACAATCACAATGCTCAAATCAAGAAGAGCAAACATCTAGAAGGAAGAATATGTTGATAAAAGAAGAATGACTGGCAGCCAACCTCATAAAGAATGTGGCCACTTTGAGTCCTATTATCAGCGTTGCATGAAAACCAGCCATTCCTATTCGCTATCCTCGTAATTCATGATAAGCCAACTTTATAGTCACATTCTGTATCATTTCCATTAACTCCTAATAATACTAGAGTTGTCTAATTGTATAAAACATGAAATCTAATATTTCATGGCAATTTCTCAAATAGTTTATATTATAAAACTCCATACCTCCTTAACAACAAAAAGTGGAACAGAGGTGGGTCTTGAACATGAGCATCATATTCCATCATCAATATTCATTATGCAATTCCCACATCTGAGTTACTGCTGCAGAGCCTTGATATACAGACAGTATATATTATGAATATATGCAAGAAATTGTCCAAAAAATTCCGAGCCTAGTTTTTTTTTCCTGTGTTTCTTTGATCATTGCAAACATTGCAACTGAAAATGACCCAACAATATTATGAAGACAAATTCAGGCACAACCAGAACGTTGCGAGTTATCAAACTCCAACTCCATCCCTTATGATACCTTAGAAGACCCAAAAAAAGGCCTTCTAAGCTACTGAACCCCACTGCAATATCAGAAAATCAAGCATCCATTCCAATAAATTTTACAGATCAAGAATGCAATGTTAGGGTGTTTAAAATTGAATTACAGACAAGATTGTGACTGTGAACAGTTTTGACAAACCCTTGACCTAAGCATAAGTCAACAAAACTACTAGTTGAAGGAAATTTTTATGGACAAAAACAGGCATACCTATGATATTTGATATCATAGCATATATCGTGTTGCAAGCCTTCACATCGGAAAACTATAAGCAAGGATCATCTACAAAGGAAATCAGAAAAATCGGTAAAACACTGAAAAAGTATAAACCTGGACCAAAAAAAAATAGAAAACATTTGAAAACATAACAACCTGATAGGCTGGAAAACTAGAGAAAAATTGAAGACTCTGGAAACAAACAACATAATACGATATAGTTGATCACAAAAAAATTTAAGATATCCTAAGTTGAAAGTCTGTTTGTGATATTGTATGATTTTTTATATCATCAGATAAGTTGTTGCAAAACTCATACTTGAAAAAACTTGAAAAACTCAAAAAACTCAGCACCCTGAAAAACTAAAATAAAAAAACCAGGAAAAATCAAGAGAAATTGAAAATTTTTGCAACACTATTAACACTGGTATTTGATCACAAAATAATTGAATATATCCTTAGCTTAATGCCGATTTCTAAGTGCCACAACAAGCCTTAATTGCAAAACCCATAAGAAATATTGCAGAATGTTGTGTACATCCAGATAAGTAGAATGCACATGGTTTGTTTACTACATAAAATTACCAAGTTGAACCTGCACAAACCAGAATAAATATTTCCTATTATTGGCTGAGATTTCAATCTACTGCCAGAGTTATGATTATCAACGTGTGATTTTAGTTGTGTACCAGAAGGCTACAGTTTATTGTCATTTATGGCCCAGCCACCTGCTTTTGGTATATTATTCAATGACCAAGTGGCAGTTTTGATCTTGATAAATTTGATAGTGGATGCTTAGCTCATCATGGTGGCCCCTCTTTTCTATGTATTATAAAACACTCAAATGCAGTTGTTTATATTAATAGTCAAAGGAAAAAGAAAAAAACAAATAGCAGTATCTTTGCTAACTCCAAAAGTTTCCCCACAAAATCATTAATCAAGAACTGCTTTTCTATCTCATGATGCTCTGGATGTTATTCTCTAAACCCAGAAAGTAGCATGTGTGGGACATAAACCGTGATGAGAAACTCCACAAATCAACCACCAATCATCACAAGCTATACAAAATATAGTTGGAGGTTCGCAACTGATGCCAATCAACATCAATCTGCATATGTGGTCAATGACATCTCCCTATGAAATTTTTTGATCTTGTAGATCTCTTGAACAAAAATTTCTTCATCTTTGAATGAACACCAACTCTAGAACTTCAATTTGCTTGCACCTTTTTTTCTTTGTCCAACATCTTAACAGTTAAATAAGAAATGATAAAAAGACACAATATGACATTTCTTTAAAAAAAAATTCAAAGCTCACTCCAGCACAACTTAAAAAGAGAAATATCCCATGTAAATCTTATTATAAATAAGAAAATTGATGCAAACATTATGCATACATAGCAATAATTCAAACAATACAACAAATTCACTGCTCAGAATTAGTTGTCTGATATAATTTTGAATGATTTTAATTTCCAGCAACTATAACAGAAAATGTAGATGGATACTTTTATTTAGTGAATGAGATTGTTCTGTTAAAAAACCCTAATACAAAAAAGTACAAGTTCAAGTCTTAATCATGTCCTGAGATGGAAAACTAAGTGCTCCATTGTTTCCTACCACAAGTTTTGTTTGCAGAGAGTCATCCCAGTGGACACTGGAATGGTTGATTGTGTTTTTCCCAAGGGTAAAGAGCATCAGTTCTGCTAAAATTTGAATCCCAATCATGTCCTGAGCCATGCAAGCATGTACAAGCCATAATCGTTGTTTGCGGAGAGACACCCCAGCATACTAACTGTTTATGTTTTTCTTAGGGATATTTTTATTAATGGTTTTCCTGTTCATTTTTTGAATCGAAAGCACTACCAATTTCTTGATCGAAAGAAACACTGGGCTAAGGAAATTCTCAACCTAAAAGTACAGAATTTGGCATCTGCAGGTTCAAGGAGAATTTTTCATAAACTTCTCTTTTCAACAAGATGTTGAAGGCTAGACTGTTATTGTGGCCTGCAGTTCATATGCAAAGAAGGTCTGCTCATTAATTGAGGCTATCAGATCACCTTAAAATTTTATATGATTCCACCCTTTGAGCTTAGGAGACGCCAAGGAAATTGGGTCTAAAAGAAAATTTTCCCAATGTGGCCACATATATGTATAACTTCAAACCATTATCTGAGTACTCAGTCCTGTTGCTGCTTCAGGAATTTATAGTAACATTCAAGTTTAGTTTTTTCTTCAAATATGATAACAAGGAACTGTTAAAAGTTAAGAACCAAAAACATAATCCATTGATATTCAAAGGAAAATGGAAAGCAGTGGGAAAGAGGGGGGTTTCAAAAACATGTGTCCCTTAAATTTTCCCCATATAGGATAAGCAAGAGTTCAATAGAATGAGTAAAATACTTCGCCAGGGGATCAGACTGTTGAAGAGTAGAAATATTGAAAGGATATGTAGGAAGAACAAGACAGTTATCACACAAGCAAGCCATTTGAAAAACCCAATAGAGATGACAAGGTTGGAAATCATTGGGAGAATGTACAAGTATCCTCTCAATAGAGGCTTTAACAAAGGATGAGAAGAAAATAGTAAATAAAACACAAGATGAAGCTCTTGGAATACATGGAAGGAAAGCCTTATCTGTTCTGACATTTATAATGCAATGAAAACATAAAACACAGAATATGAAGACAATAATAAATGCAAAGCTTAATTTTTAGAATAAAATTGACTAGGACAGGAAGAATGCATAGCAAAAAGCCTCCGGATAAAGGGAAGTTCACATCCTATTATATGATGTAAACACAAGATAAATAAAATATCAAGTGGACGTCAAACAAGCAAGGTTTATTACGCTGCCATGCTTTTGACTGAAAACACTGACCAGATGTCATCATGCAGATGCCTATCATTCTATCATTCATAAAGCATTCCCATTTCACCCAAAAAATACACAACCACGATTCAGGATCATACATAATTAAGCCCTAGTATTAAAACCCTCACAAATGCACAAGATTCAGCTGTCACACCAAACCTCAAAAGTCATTATATGTCATCTAGACCAAGGGGGGACAGCTTTCATAACCTCTTTGACAAATTTCTTTCCATGTTTATAACTCAAGGCTCAAATGCATAATATCTACATAATATTGCTGCTTCACATTACCAACACATACCCCATAGGGTTGACCAAATGTGTTTGTTTCAGCGACCAGAACACACTAGTGGCACGCAACATATGTTCACAATAGATATGGTCCCATTCACAAATTATCATTTAGTGACACATGAAAATTCCCATATGAGTTGAATTTATAAAGCATTCCCATTTCACATGAAAAACACACAACCATGACTCAAAATCATACACCATCACATGTTCATTATTAAACCCTAGTCATACTAAAACCCTCACTTCATCTGCCATCACACATTTCCACATCCATCAAAAGTGCAACCAAGGGGTGATCAACAAGGCAAGCACATATGAGAATACCACCATGCAGCCACTACAATCACCATCCAACCAAGTAGAAGTGAGATTCCCCCAACCAATGATCTCCATTAAGTGATCTAATGCAATGAATAAAAAGGGGCTCCATGAAGATGTATCCCCCAAGTGAGTCCAATGCTCCAGAGTATTGGTAGAAAATCTCCATCAATGTGATGGAAATAACAAGATGAAACCTCATGCAATATATGTTGTAACACTTCCATTTATCCTTTTATCAAGGACTCTGCACACACCACCTAACAAGAATGGCTACTTCTGAGGAAAAAGGGTTCTCTTTGAATGAATAACACTGCTATAGTGGCTATCAAAGAAAATAATATTTTGAATAATCTTGTGAGTTGGGAGTTTTATACTCCCTAAAATTCTATTATATGAGATTTTCCAAGAAACCATTGAACGTGATATCCTCCATAAGCAAGACAATGCTTCTGTTTTCAAGGAATGATACCTACTTGCCACTGGTTCAAAAAAAATATTCCTTCTAGGACTATCCTAAATCTAAAAGCCAAATAATTCCACCATAGACCTCCAAGTGTTGTGGAAATTCAAAAGCACATAGTTGTGCCATTCCTCCTCTTTACACAACACACACCTAGAGTGGCCTTGAATGCCCCTCTTTTCATCACTGATCCCCTGTGAAAATTCCTAGCCATGAACTAGAAATCTAAACGCTGAAGAATTCCACCATAGACCTCCAAGCATTGGTACAATTAAAAAGGACATGGTTAGCCCATTCCTCCTCTTTACACAACACACACCTAGAGGGGCCTCAAATGAATCTTTTCATCACTGATCCCCAGTGAAAATGTTATCCCTAGCCACCAAGTAGAGAAAATATTTAGTCTTCATTCAACCTTCTTTGATCCAGATCTTGTTAGAAAACCTTACTATCTTTCCTTTTTCCCTCATCTTATTATGGATTCTTATCCTGCTTTTTCCAAGTGTGCCTTTTAAACATAGTTTTTACATTTCAAGGAATCAATTCCTCCTCCATGGGTGATACTAACTCTAGCCAGTAGGTCTGCAAGTTCATTTAATGAATTTGGATGTATCTCAGTGCCAACTTCATTGAATTCCTTCCAAATTCTTTGTTGTAGTACCCCTTCTCCTAGATCTATCTCGTTGTTGCAAAGTTTTCTTTCCCAACCCTGTTGGAATGCTTCTTGAAGAGCTGCCCAACCAACCACCTCTGAAAGGAGTGCACTCCTTACCTAGGCTTCATTCAGAAAAAAAATTCTTTGATCCATCTCTAATATTCCAAAATAAGTTCCATTTGACCACCTCTACGTTTGATTTTTTTTAGTTACCAAATTGCATAGCCTTTTTATTAGCTCCGGAGTTGTGATATTGTACTTAGTATCCATAATTTCTCTCAGAATGATCCACATTTTAGAGTGCTCAGAAAAAATTCTCCAAACCTCCAAGAGCAGAGTTGGCCCCACTGGCCAATCTAAATCCAGCTCCACCCTAAAACATGGGTAAGCAAACAGTTCCCTAAGAAAGCAAAGGAATTTTCTCGACCACTTTTGTGCCTTGCCAAAGAGAATTAATTCACTCAGACTAGGATACCCACATGAACTTTCAGGATTGAGAAGGGATTATTTGTCAGAGTTTGGAGGACTGATTTTAAAAGTCAGTTTTTTTCCAACAAATTAATTTAGTGTTTCAAAGTGATTTTAAAAGTCTATTTGCAATGAGAAAAATTAGTGTTCTTGTCACCTTTCTTCAACTAGGGTTACCCTATATTTATACTTTGAGATAATCTGCTCCTCTCTGTGAACTTTTTCAAGGTCCTCATAGACGAACCTTTCAAAGGTCCTTTGACAATCGTTAGCCTGGATGTTTGTTTTCATTTCATCCATATTTTTTTCTATGGCTTATTTATTCTTAAAAATGCCACCAAAAACTTCTCTATTTACATGACTCATTTTGTCCTTCAAAATTTTTAAGTCTTTGGGCCATTACAAACATTCTTTTATCCAAATTGAAATGTTTATTCCACCATTCCTCTACTCTGTCTTTGAAGATAGGATGAGATATCAACAATATGTTTGCAAATATCAAAGGAAAAAATTTGGAAGCTAGATGTACCCAAATTTCCTAATACCAGTCTATGATTATATTTGGAATTATTGGGGATTAGGATTCATAAAAAAGTTACCTGGAAACCACTGGGAATTTGCAAGAAATCTCTCAGTCCCTTCTGCATTATGATTCCTCTCCACCTTTCAATGAGTCCAAGTGAAGCGACCCCTCGTAGGAGTTGGATGCCAAAGATGGTCAGTTGAAAAGAAGTCCACAAACTCTAGGTTGGCCGAATTGAATCCTAAGTCTCTGTTTTTCTCTGAATGTATTTGCATTAAAATCTCTTTCAAAACCCATGTTTCTTCCTCCAAACGAATCAAAAATATTCTAGCATTTCCCAACATCTCTTCTTCAGAGTCGGATCAGGAGCGTTGTAGATATCTGTACGGAGAAAATATACACTAGCCACATAAATATGGACTCTATGATGAATCCAAAATTGAGAACTGAAAATGTGATGAATGTTCATGTTTGTAGCATCCCACAAAATAGCAAATACCGAACCCATCTCTTCCTACTTCTTCAAACTTGGTTTTTGTTTTAGCTTTTCAACACTTCATTTCATTTCTCGATCCAAGTCTACTGCCTCCTCTTTATATCCAGATTTGACTTGAATTATTTCATTCCTCTTATCCTGACAGAGCATTGCAAAGCCAATCTTTAAAGCTACAAAATCCAATGGATTCTTTCCCAAGGCTTCTATGATTTTCCTAGCGAAAGCTTCCTTGGGCTCTATCATGTAAGGCACTTTAGATTTTTAGGATCCGCCAAGCATTACCAACCTTCCTGAAATTCTTCACTGAGGTCCCCCTGGACCTTCTCCTTATAAGGTCCTTTTGCTTGTTTCTCCCTCCATATTTTCTTTTCTCCATTACCAGGGTATAGCCAACTCATTTTTCCCACCTCGTTTGTTTCATAAATCTATCCTTGTCCAAACATTGATGGGGTTTCTGGATTTTGGGTTCTTGGGAAGTTACTACCTAGATGCCTTTGTTGAATAACTAGGGTGTTCTTAAAGGGTTCAAGACGATTTTAGGTAGATTTTTGAGGCCCTTGAAGCAACAAATACTCGAAAACCCATTCTTTGTTAAGAAAATTAACAGGCGTAATTATCACCGAACAAGCGAAGTGGGAAAATAACTTCGAATAGGCCGCCAAATTAAATTTCAATGTGTTTTCCCTTAAAATCATAAGACCTACATTTTGGCTTCTTAACGTCGCAAGACTGACACTTTTCCCCACATGATGCAAGACCAACGATATCCATAAACGTCGCAAGGCCGACGTCGGTCTCCTAAATTTAGGTATTCCGACGGTTTTGTCCTTAACGTCACAAGACCGATGGTATCCCTAAACGTTGCAAGACCGACGGTTGTCTCCTAAAAGTCACAAGACCAACGTATGTTTCCTAAACGTTAGGATTCTGACGGTTTGTCTTGAAACATTGGTATTACGAAGATTGTCCTAAACGTCGTTGTTATGACGATACTCCAAAAACGTCGCTATAGCGACGCTTGTTGGCGGGAATGAAAAAAATGAGAAAAATTGGGGAAATTTCTGACAATACATCAGAAGTGTCGGAACTAAAGTGTCAGAATTTCGACCATATGTACTAGTGTATAATAACAATATTGGGGTTATAGGGGTACAAAAATAACAATAAGGGGGTTAAAATAACAACAATAAGGGACTATACTAGTAATATAGGGACCTAACATGCCCCTCTCCTTGAAAAAGTGTTGTCCTCGATGCTTGAGTAGCTCCGGATGCTTCTATATAAAATTCTCATCTTTCCATGTAGAATCTTCAGTGGGTAAGTTCTTCCATTTGATGAGATACTCTCAAATTTATCGATTTATTAGATGTCAAGTTCTTGTTTCCGTGACTTCTTCAGGTTCTAATATTATTTTTCCTTCCTCATCAAGTTCTGGCAATATTGTTTGAACTAGAATTTTGTCCCCTATAACCTTTTTTAAGCATGAAACATGGAAAACTGGATGCACTCACGAAGAAGTAGGAAGCTCTAATTTGTATGCCATAGTACGAATCTTTTGCAACACCTTGTAAGGACCATAGTACTTTGGTGATAATTTGTTATCCTTATTAGCTTTATTGAGGGACATTTTTTTGTATGATTGTAGCCATAAAAATACCCAGTCTCCTACATCAAAACTTCTCTCGCTGCGATGTTTATATTCTTGTTGTTTCATTCGATTTTGTGCCAAATTTAGGTTATCCTTTAAGAGTTGGAGAACTTCTTGTTGATGCTCTATGTGATCTTCCACTACTTGAACCTTACAAATTTCTCTTAAGGAAGATGTGATGGATGGTGGATGATATCCATAAAGTGCCATAAATGGGGTCATTTTTGCAGCAGTATGGAAGGAAGTGTTATACCACCATTTAGCGAGAGGTAACCACTTGACCCATTTTGTTTTCTTATCAGATACAAAACAACGAAGATATCCTTCCAAACATTTATTCACTATCTCAGTTTGACCATCGGATTGAGGATGATAAGATGAGCTATGAGATAGTTGAGTACCCAAACAAAAAAATAATTCCGTCCAAAAATTTCCTGTAAAAATGGGATCTCCGTCACTTACAATAATATTTGGGTTTCCATGTAGCTTTTGAATTGTTTCCATAAATGCAGTAGCAAATGTAGTTGCTTTAAATGGATGAGATAATGCACAAAAGTCTGAATACTTGGTAATTCTATCAACTACCACCATGATGGCACTCTTTCCTTCGGACTTAGGTAAACCTGTGATAAAATCAATTGAAATCTCCTCCCAACGTTGAATTGGAATAGATAAAGGTTGTAGAAGACCCGAGGTCTTAATTGTCTCAACTTTATTTTTCTGGCAAACCAAAAATTCCGCCACAAAATTTTGAATATCAGATTTCAGGCCATCCCAAAAAAATTCTTTCTTCACCCTGTAGTAAGTTTTAAAAAATCTCGAGTGTCCTCCTAAAGGAGAAGTGTGCAATTCCAAAAGAATATTTTGTTTTAGTTGGGAATTATTGAAAATATATAAGAGATCTTTGTACCATAAGGAATCATTTTTCCAACTAAATGTATCAGATGTACTAGGATCTTGCTGCAACTTTTGAATGAGTGTCCACACTTTTTCGTCCTTCTTCCATTCATCCCTCGCTTCGGTTATCCAATCTGGTTGGATAATATAAATGGCACAAGGAAATGCTTCCACCTCTTCATCCTTTCTTGAGAGTGCATTTGCAACAACATTTAGCTTCCCTTTTTTGTAGATGATTTAAAAGTCATAACCCAACATATTTGTGACCCATTTTGTTGCTCTTATGAAGATAGTATTTGTTCCAAAAAGTGTTTAAGACTATCATGATAAGTTTTTTCATTGAGGTGTCTTCCCATTAGGTAAGGTCGCCATTTCTTTAGTGCATGTAGTATTGCCAACATTTCCTTCTCATAAATATCTTTCTGTAAATACTTTCCTTTGATTGGACGACTTTCAAAAGAAATGGGTCTTCCTTCTTGCATTAAAACAACACCAATTCCATTTCCTGAGTCATCACATTCCACAATAAAGGATTTTGTGAAGTCTGGCGTAGCTAAGACTGGTGCTAGGCACATTTCCTCTTTAAGATGTTCAAAGGCCTTAGTTGCTTCAGGCGTCCATGAAAATGCATCTTTCTTCAATAATGTTGTTAGAGGTGCTTCTATTCTCCCATAATTCTTAACAAACTTGCGATAATACCCTGTTAATCCAAGAAATCCTCACAATTTCTTTATGGTTGTGGGGAGTTTCCATTCCTTAATGGCTTTAATTTTGTTAGGGTCTACCTTAACACCCTCGTGAGATACAATGTAACCCGAATATTCCAACTCTTGTACTCCATAGAAACATTTGGATGTTTTTGCATATAATTGTTTCTCCTCCAATAGTTTGAGTGCCCTGTCAACATGTTGAACATGATCCTTCCAAGACCTGTTGTAGATTAGTATGTCATCAAAAAATACTAGCACAAATTTTCTAAGGGTTTGAAAATGGAATTCATCAACACTTGAAATGTAGAAGGTGCATTGGTAATGCCAAAAGGCATGACCAAAAATTCATAATGACCCTCATGAGTTCGAAATTCTATTTTCGGAATATCTTCAGTCTTCATTCTAATTTTGTGATATCTTGAACGGAGCTCCAACTTGGTAAAATAAATTTCTCCATTTAATTCATCCAATAATTCATCAATCGCAGAATGGGAAATTTATCTTTAATAGTGAGCTTATTGAGCTCCCTATAATTTAGACACATGCGGCATGATCCATCCTTCTTGTGCACCAATACTTTTGGAGTAGAGAAAGAACTTTGACTAGGTTGAATTATACCAGCCTGTAACATTTCTGCAATCATACGTTCAATTTCGTTCTTTTGGACATAAGGATATCTGTAAGGCCTGATGTTTGGAGGAACACTTCCTGGAATCAAATGAATAGCATGATCATGATCATGAATAGGTGGGAGTCCTTTGGGAGTTTCAAACACCTTGCAATGATTTTCCAAGACTTTTTGGAGTTCTGGAGAAATAGATGATTTTGATGTTGGAACTTCTAGTGAGCATAATGTTTCAATTACGCCTCGTTGTTCTTTCTTCAAAAGCTTTGTCATGAAATTAGAGCTTATTGTCTTTCCTAGATTCCCCGCGATACCCCGTAATTCGATTTCCTTTCCTTCGAAAAAAATTTCAAGAAAATTTCTTGAAAATTAAAAGCTATTGTCCCCAAAGATTGTAACCGTTGTACTCCTAGTACAACATCAACACCTCCCATTGGAATGGAAAGCATTGGAATATTAAATACATATTCCCCCATGGTTAGCTTGATATTATGGCATTTTCTAGAACAATTTATAGTTCCTCCATTTGCAACCATCACTTGACATTCTGGTGCTAGGTATAGGAAACAATTCAATTCCTTGGCTACCTTACAATGAATAAAATTAAGGGTACTACTCAAATTAATCAACATTATTACCTTTTTCTTCTTGATATGTCCTTCTATATTGAGAGTTTGAGGAGTGGTAATTCCTTCCAATGCATTACACGATATGGTCGAACTCGTTTCTTCTTCTTCTAGGGTTGGTTCCTGGTGTATATCCTCTTCTTTTGAAGTTTCTTTTTCATTTACTTCCTCCTCTTCATAATCTATGTAAAATAATTTCTTCTCATCACACTTATGACCTTTAGTGTATTTTCTATCACAACTCTAGAAAAGCCCTTTTGCTATTTTTTCTTTCAATTTTTGTGGTGTCAACCTTGTAGGTTGTGGAATTCTAGGAGTAGCAACACTTCCATATTTATAGATGTCATTGGTAGGCTTCCTTGTCACCATAATTTAACATTCAATTTTTCTTGCCAACTTGAATTCCTTCTCCAATGAATTAGGTTCCCAAATGCGAACTTCATGTTGGATTTTATCCTTTAAAGCCCATATGAAGACATCAATCCCGTGTTCCTATGGAATATCAGTTACCCTTATATTCAATTTTTGAAAGTCCTCAATGTGCTCCACCACTGAACCCTTTTGTTTGAGATTTATCAATTGGCTAAAGAAGGTGTTGCTCTTTGTATCCTCATAATGTGCTATCATTTCCTCTGTAAAAATTGACCAAGTGACAAATTTTTATAGGAGAAAAGTCATCGATACCATACAAATGTATTTTGTTCTAAATGTAAAGTTGCAATGCGTACCTTTTGTGTGTTTTTCACATTATAGAGATCAAAATATTGCTCCGTCTGTAGTATCCATGTTACGGGATCCTTGCCATCAAACTTCCTCATATCCATCTTTGGAATATGGTGGTTCTTCAATCCAACATTAGAGTTTATGAAATCACGATTAACATTTATTTTGTTCTCATCATGAGTTTCCTCTACTATATTTCTGCCATTAGGAATCGTTTCTTGTATTAACCTTGTCATCAAACCTGCCATGTCTGCTTTTAGATCATTCTTCATGTCTTCCATGTTGTCTTTCATTTTTTCATCGATCTTAGCTTCCATGTCATCCATCTTAGCTTCCATGCCAGCTTCCATGCCATTCTTCAAACCATCCATGCCTTTCTTCAAACCATTCATCTTAGCTTCCATGCCTTTCTTCAAACTTCCATTTCATTTTTTTTTCTCTTTGTGAGAGTGAAATTTGGTGCACTTGCTCTTGTAATTTTGATATGTCATGTTGCGCTTCTTCCTCTTCATGAGTCATAGTAGAGAATTTTGAAGGCTTAATGGGTGTTGAATTTTTTTTAGGTGGCATTTTAAAACCTAATACTGATATCTATGCTTCAATATCCCTTGGAATCACTTCAAACTGATTTTTCACACAAGACTTATGCAATTCGAAAAAAAAATACACACCTTTTTCTTGCTTTTGAGGAGTTTGATATTGAAATTGAATTATCTCTGTGATTTCAGATCTCAAATATTTGAAATTTTACCCTGTAGTAGTCCTCTGAATCTTCTTTCGAATTCCACAGGTTTGACCTGATTTGGATTCTTCCAGAAAAATTTATGCCCAATATCCCACAATGACCTAATTATGGATTGGTTTTGTAGAATGAACTTGTACGACATGCCATGTGTCATTGTTTCCTCCTTCGAATTTGAAATTGATATACAGGAAACTACAGTCCATTTACTTGCCGCCACTTTTTACAGAATTCCAATCCGACACTCAGAGAGTGAGTTATGACTATTTTCCCACTGTCACCTCTTTGAGATGAAATTCGGGAGCCTGTCAAAACCCTAACTTCCACAGATCATATCTCCAAAAATATTGTGAACCAAGCTCTGAAATTTTTACAGGAAGTTCCTCATGATTTTGGCTTCTCTCTGAAAACATTTTAGCTTCTTAACCTTCTTAGAATAAATTTATAGCACAAATTCCATGATGCCCTATTTTAGGTGAAATTCAGGAGCCTGAAAAAACCATAACTTACACAGGTCATATCTCCGAAAATGTTGTGAACAAAGATCTGAAATTTTTAGAAGACGTTCCTCAGGATTTCGAATTTTCTCTACAAAAATTTTAGTTTCTGACCCTTTGTAGAAAAAATGTTATAGCGAAAATTCCACGATGACCTATTTGGAGCAGCAAAACCCTAGAATCCAAAGCTCTGGTACCAAATGTTATGAAACCAGCTCCAAAAATAGAAGAAAAGAGAGATCAACGACTTAGAAATAAGCCACTTCAAGGGGGAAAACTCTTTTACATTACATAAATGAAAAATTCTTGGATGATACAAATGACAAAACCTCTTTCTATATATAGGAGTCCATGGGGTCACAATATAATCCTAGCCGACTTAACAATAATAATGTAAGGGCACAATAATAACAATATTGGGGTTACAGGGGTACAAAAATAACAATAAGGGGGTTACACTAATAAAAATAAGGGACTATACTAGTAATATAGGGACCTAACATTGTCCTTCTTCAACATGCAAGTAATATGCTTCACCACTTCAGAAAAATTTGGAATGAACCTTCTTAATAAATTGATCTTACCAAGGAAATATTGAATCTCTTTCTTGGATATTGGAGGTGTTAAGTCCTGAATTGAAATCACTCTTTTGGGATCAATTCTCACTCCATATTTAGAAATTATGTGCCCCAGCTTCTTACCTTTTTTAAGAGAAAAATACTTCTTTGGATTCAATTATATACCATATTTTCTAAATTTAAAAAATACTTATCTCAAGTGTTGAAGGTGCTCTTGAAATGAAGCTGAAAAAATAGTAATATCATCCAAATACATGACCAAGAATTTTTCTTTTTCTCCAATGAACACAAAGTCCATAGCACGCTAAAAAGTAGCCCCTGCATTCATAAGCCCAGATGGCATATTTTCATACATGAATGTTCCCCAAGGAGTAGTGAATGATGTCTTCTCTCAATATTTCAGCCAAACAGATACTTGGTTGTACCCAGAGAACCCATCTAATATAGAAATTATATCTTACTCGGTTACCTTTTGAATAATATGCTCCATCTTTGGCAATGAATAATTATCTTTCTTGGAGCATTTGTTAATATTCTTGAAATCTACACAAAATATGACTTCACCACTCTTCTTTCTTAATGGAACTAGATTAAAAACCCAATCTAAGTATCTCAATGGAACGATAGTTTTAGCATCCAAAATTTTCTTCACTTCCTTCTCCATCACTGGTAACAATAGTGGATTGATTTGTCTTAATTTCTGTTGGAATGGCTTCGTACCATATTTCAATGATATTATATGCTCAATGATAGATGTGTCATATTTCTTAAGATCCTCATATTTCCAGGAAGAAACATCAACAAATTCACAAAACAACTTGTGGTATTCAATCTTTCTTTCTTCTGATAAATCTTTTGGCAACTTAACATGCCTTGGCTTTATTTCCATACCCAAATTTTAATATTCCAATTCTACATATGTTTCAGATAACTTTGGTTTGAATGAAACATCATTGTGATAAAAAATATTCTCAAGTGGGATTAACCCCTTGGAAATATGATTGGTAGGCAACTGTTGTTACACAGTATTTTTTCACCGTCCCTGCAGTCCCCATCCCGCACATTGCAGGACCATTTCAGTGACTTCTGTGTATTTTCATACCTTGCAAAAAGTGTCATTGCATCCCTTGGCTTGACAAAAACATTTCCTCTGTTGATCATTCCTGAAGCAGGCTCTTAAAAACACATGAATTTGGGTCGGTGCTGGTAGACAGTTATGGCCTCGCACCCATAGAGAAATTAACACTGGGCCTTGCGCCCATTGGCGCTCTGTCTTAGTGCACTACCCGCGCCGAGTTTTTTTTGGAAAGTTTTTTAAAATAGAAACGAAGTTTCCATGTCCAACCACTTCGTGAGCGGAGTCATCATGGTTTTTTCTACTGAATAACATCAAAGTCCTTCCTTTGGCTTCTCGTTTCCTATAATTGAGCAACTCCCCAAAGGATAAGGTCTCCCTTCCACCGTATGAGGCATCCCAAACCACCTCCTCCTCTCCTATAAATACATCCTTCTCACATAGTTTCAGCTAGATGAACAGTCCTTACTATAACTAGTGTGAAGAATAAGGTAGAGAGGAATCCATTGTCGAGAGAGAGTTTAGGCCCATTTCCTCACCAAGTCTGATCCCTGATGAATGCTTGAGATGTGTTTGACTGAACCCGTTGAAGGAGGATGCGCAGTCAAGGCTTCAAGGTTGTAAATTTCTTTTCTCTACTTATTAATATTGTAATATTCCTAAATAAGCATGTAGCTAATTGGAATATTAAAATCGAATTTTTCTTCTTATTTAGAAGAATAAGAGGGTAGGGAGACCCATAAATCTCATTAGTAGGAATAAAACCACTCCAAATGTGAATGGATGGCATCAAAAGAGTTGGATAAAGCTCCCCTATGTGTGAACAAAGGGAAGAAGCATGTGGATTGGGTCAACTTTGACCAAATCAATAGCGCTGGTATGGAAGTAGTGGACATTCAATGAGGGACAACGCAGTTTTGGAGGGAGATCCTTTGCATGGAACTAGTACCTTTAATGAGTGGGGCCTAGGGTGGGGAAGCTCACCAAGAATATAAGGAAGAGGATGGCAGCCATTGTGATCATGTTTTTATATTATTATTTGATGTGGTATGTTAAGACTTTGAGCTCTCTTCAGCTGTTTAGCTGAGATTGCAATGCTATTTAGCACAAGGGTGTTCCTGAGTGGGAATCCCACCTCTATCCTTGAGAAGCCTCAAAGGAAGAGAATTTTCATTACATTTCCATATTTTGATATTTGGCCAAGCTTCAACTTTCTTCTACATCACAAATTCTATTTCGATATGTGTTGAGTTGCAGGGTGCAGTAGTGGAGGATTTCTTTGGGCCTTTTATGAGCTTGTCTTCAATGGAGGAGCTTTCTTTCCATTGGGAGATCAATAAAGAAGTTCTATGTGCTTCATATCAGATTTTGGCATCAGGCCAAGGTAGTAACATCCCCTACAGCATAGTTCCAGTCCATGACTGCGTTATTTTGGTAATTTTTTGCAGGGGTAAGTTCAGTGCTCCATTTGGAGTGTTTGCTTTCCATTGAAGGGATCAACCCTTAATTGAGAGAGTATTTTGGAGGAGTTCTTTCAGATCTACATCAAATTCAGCCACCTTCTTCTTTTTTCTTCAGTTGTAGTGAATATTCATCCCTAGGGCTTTATATCCAACATTTATATTTTGTGTATTTTAGGAAACCCTTCCTGGGTTGTCTTGGAAAAGTGTATGGGAACATAGATCTCCATTTTTGGCCTTGTATGAGAATGATATTATCAGATCTATTTACATATATTTCCTAGCTGTGGTATTAGTCACTAAAACTGTGTTGTACTTGCTTCAATGTTTTGTGTAGTAGTGTATTACATGATTTGGGTGCTTTGGGCATTGGAGGCTTCTTTTGCCTATCTTGAGGGGCTTTATCCCCAATATCTTGTACTTATGTATTGTTGTTATATATAATACCATGGATATATTATTTGGATCATATGTAATGTGTTAAAATTTGTTGATATTTCCATTATTGTGAGCTATATTCCTATTTTTCCCATTTGGGAATATTACAGTGGTATCAGAGCATAATCTTGGCTCAGCCTATGAAGAAATTACATCTATGTTATCAAAGGAAGAAGAAGCTTCACACAGAAAAGAGAAAGCTTATAGAAGAGACAAAGGCAAGTATCCATTATTTGGAGAAATGGAGGGAAAGAAGTTTTCTTAATTTCTTCTCCAAGCTATGCATGAGCTTAACAGAGAAATCAAGGGAATGAGGAGGGAAAGACATGGAGATCCCTCAAGAAGATTTGCACATGAAGAAATCTCTAGTTCTTCATATTATGAGTGGGAGCATTCAGCCACACAATCAGCTCTACAACGCTCTACCATGCCTATGTTCATAGCAAGAGAGATGGAGGAAGGAGATGTGCCAAAGGAGGAGATTCTAGGTGACTATCTTCAAGAGTAAGAATCTCAATCTCAGAGGTTCAAAGATCATCTAAACTTCCAAGGGTTTTGCAAGATCAAAGAGGATAGAAGACCTAGCAATCAAAATTGAAGCAAGAGGTGCAAGCAACATGATGTGGGTAGATTCTTTCTATCTACTTTTGATGGGTCACCAAAATTTACAACTAGGGCTTGGGTGAAGGAACTAGACACCTATTTTCAACAACACCAAGTTTCAGAAGATGGATCCATTAGAGTAGCAGCGCTGCATCTTGAAGGTAAGGCTTATGTCTGGTGGTTTTATGAAACTTCTTCCTTGAATCATGTAAATGTATCTACTTATGCAAAGTTCACTAGGAGGTTAGTAAAAATATTTGATGCAAAACATTCTGAAACATCCTTGGTTGAGCTAGCCAAGCCTAAACAAACAAAACCTTTGCATGAGTTGGAAGGATCTATAAACCCAACTCCATTCCAGAATGTTATTGAGGGGGTTAAAAAATTGTAGAATACCTTGCTAGAGGCAATATCCCCACTTCAGAAAGAGCTCTCTTCTCAAAGGGAAGACATGGAGATATCTTTTTCAAAAGAGGAACTAAACAAAGAGCCTCTTAATGATGATGAGGCAACCTCCATTCATGATGAAGGGGAAGAGAATGTAAAAGGTAACAACATTGTCACATCAGGAGAAGATCTAGTACCTCATGGAGAGGAAGATGGAGCAATTGCTCCAATAAGAGGAATTATTGTACCCTTGCAAGAAGTCCCAAAGAATATCACATATGGAGATCAGGGCATAGTCCATGAGTAGCATGTGCCATCATTGATAGATTGTGAGACATTGAAGTTGAAAGAAGAATATAGGGAGGAGGACTACCATCATATGATTAGGAGCACACACCCCTATCTATTTCAGAAGGTTGATGCACAGAAGAGGCGGACTGATTTGTGTAGTGAGAGCAAGGAAAAAACAGTCCACTCATATAGGCAGTCTACTCTTAATATTGATGTCTCATTGCATGGAGGAATTCCACCTGGGAGGCCACTAGATCAAGAGATGATGAGAGATGCTTCACATCTGATTGCACCACTCATAGATCCCGGAGAGGTGAAAACCTTGGGAGGACTTGACATAGCGCAGAGAGTCTGGGGTAGGCTCAAGGAGGAGGGAGAAATTCTCCAAATATCAGTATTACCCACTCTCACCAAACATCTTGCGCTGAGAGAAGATTTTTAGGGGATGGATGGCACAATCATGGTGCAAGGAGACCACTCCATAGCTTTGGAGAATCAGAAGATACTTCCACATAGGAAGGACTCTTCCACATTTGGTAGAGGTTGGTGGCCACACATGCTTACATTAGCCAAACTCAGAAATTTTTTGATGGGTGATAGCTTCTCATGGAAGGCTAGCCTTCAAAAACTTCCACCTTATCTAGAGCATGAGTAGTTGCAGGAGGAGAAGTAGGGGCAAGGTTGCAACATTCCAGTGTATGACTTTGGCATAGGAGATTCCAAAGAAGAGAGCAGCAACATGACAGGTGCTTCACATGATAGATCAGAAATGTTTCATTATTGAGTATTGGCCCTTATTGGAGATCCCAGCTATTAGTGGAATACTCCAAGGATATATTTTCATGCAAAGTGCTTGATGGCCAGTTATTAGATGGGAGATATGCAGTGGTAGATGGGGTTATCTATTTTTAGAGTAGAGTCTTCTTGACTAGGGCCTCTAAGCTCAAGGAGAAGCTCTTAGATGTATCATATGATGGTTTTCTCTCCAAACCCACTGGTTTTATAAGAGCATACCATACTATCCTAGAGGGATTCATTTGTGAAGGCTTTAAAGAGGAGATGCACCATCATATGAGGAGATGCATGGATTTTTTAGAGGATGAGGAGAGACATAAATCTTTGGAAGAGTTATCCCAACCACTTCCTTTTTCATTGGGAGTGAGAGGAGGTCCATCTATGAGCCACCTTACTAGCTTGAACCAAGTACATGGTAAAGATGGTATTTTTGTATGTCATGATTTATTCACTATGTATTTGTATTTCTTTGCCATTCATGTGTAGGGCATTGCTCCAAGAGGGGGCACTCTTTCTTCTAGACTTCATGGTCTACTTGGGGCCATAAGCAGCATTGATGATGGCCACTCCCTAGGATATTTTGGGGAGATGATATATTTTGCAGGGTATGCTCAATTTGCACCATACACCATAAACCTTCTCCAAGCATGTGAGGAGATTGGGGCAGTAAACAAGTGGTTGGGAAACCACTCATCATGCCATATTCTGATGTAGTTAGGAGTAAAAATGTGATGATTGCACTTGAGGGACCATTTTCCTTCTCCATTACTCCACATGGCAGCTAGATGACTTTGATTGTGATCCCATATTTTGATGATGTTCTTATTATTGTTGGGAACATGATTAGAGGAATGACACATTGGTTGGATGTGTCCATTGGGGATGAAAATTTCCACACTTCTTTATGCTTCAGGAGGAGCATGGGACATTATATGGCTGCTATATTATATCACTTGTTTCCTTATGAGGTAATCCATATGGTTGACTTGAGCCTTTGGGAGGAGCCTCTCATGAGCATGTGGGAGGAGCTTTTCTATGAATTACATTCTGGAGGATGATTCATTTTATATGGATGATATCTTAGAGGTTGGAGCTTCACATGGGAATAAAGGTTCCCTACATTTTTTAGAACTATCCTTGTAGTTGCTTGAGGACAAGCAACATTCGGGAGGGGAGGATTTTAATATTCCTAAATTAGCATGTAGCTAATTGGAATATTAAAATCAAATTTTTCTTCATAGTTAGAATAATAAGAGCATAGGGAGACCCATAAATATCCTTAGTAGGAATAAAACCACTCTGAATGTGAATCGAGGGTATCAAAAGGGCTGGATAAAGCTCCCCTATGTGTGAAAAAAGGGAAGAAGCATGTGGACTGGGTCAACTTTGACCAAATCAACAACGCTTGTATGGAAGTAGTGGACATTCAATGAGGGACAACACAGTTTTGGAGGGAGATATTTTGCATGGAAGTAGTGTCTTTAATGAGTGGGGCCCAGGGTGAGGAAGTTCACCAAGAATATAAGGAATAGGATGGCAGCCATTGTGATCATGTTTTTAGATTATTATTTGATGTGGTTTTTTAAGACTTTGAGCTCTCTTCAGCTGTTTAGCTAAGATTGCAATGTTGTTTAGCACAAGGGTGTTCCCAAGAAGGAATCCCACCTCCATCCTTAAGAAGCCTCAAAGGAAGAGAATTTGCACTACATTTCCACATTCTAGCATTTGGTCAAGCTTTATCTTTCTTCTACAATGCAGATTCTGTTTAGATATGTGCTGAGTTGCAGGGTGCAACAGTGGAGGATTTCTTTGGGCCATTTCTAAGCTTGTCTTCAGTGGAGGAGCTTTATTTCCATTGGGAGATTAGTAAAGAAGGTCTTTGTGCTTCATATCAAATTTTGGCATCAAGCCAAGCTAGTAACATCCCCTACAGCGCATTTCCAGTCCATGACTGTGTTATTTTGGTGAGCTTTTGCAGGGGTAAGTTCAATGCTCCATTTGGAGTGTTTTCTTTCCATTGAGGGGATCAACCCTTATTTGAGAGTCTTTTGGAGGAGTTATTTTAGATATACATCAGATTCAACCACCTCCTTCTTTGTGCTTCAGTTGCAGTGAATCTTCAACCCTAGGGCTTTATATCCACCATTTATATTTTGTGTTTTTTCCGGAAACCCTTTCTAAGTTGTCTTGGAAAAGTGTATGGGAGCATAGATCTCCATTTTTGGCCTTGTATGAGCATGATATTATCATATCCATTTATATATATGTACCAGCTGCAGTATTAGTCACTAAAACTGCGTTGTACGTGCTTCAATGTTTTGTGTAGTAGTGTATTACATTATTTGGGTGCTTTGGGCATTGGAGGCATATTTTGCCTATCTTGAGGGACTTGATCTCCAAGATCTTGTACTTATTTATTGTTGTTATACATAATACCATTGATTTATTATTTGGCTCATATGTAATGTGTTAACATTTTATGCTATTTCCATTATTGTGAGCTATATTCCTGATTTTTCCATTTGGGAATATTACAAATACATGATTGGTTTTTTGGTTCCCTTTTTGCGTTTGATATGTTTAATCCTATGCAATATGTTTGATTCTCCCTTACCAATAAAATAGTTATGAATGCAAGTATTGTTTCGTATGTTGTCACTGTTCTCTGATCCTTGTGCAGGTACATGGATATTACCGCTGAAGCACCACGACGTGTGAAGATAAAGATCGGGATATCGTTGCTACAAGCTACGACAAGAGCATTGGACCAAGGTAGGTAATCTATCCCAACATATTTTCATTCATAAGATAGGATTTCGAAGGATTAGCATGTTCCCTTGTTTCTAGACCCACTCTAAGGCTAGAGGGATCTCCTCTGTCTGTAGAGGGGATTTACTTGCACAACAAGTTGGCGACCATACTAGGGATCAGTGTGTTTGTCGTCTCTCGTTGTTCGTCTAGAATTTTGCTTGTTTGTTCGACTTTGGTCGTTTCATTGTTTTTCTACTTTGTTCTGCCTGTCTGACTATTTTTAGCCATCACATTCAGTCTCAAAGTGTCAATTCTGACTTTTTCTTAGTGGTTTTTTATTTTTTCCATAGTTTTTAGGCTTGACATTGTTGTTGCTTGAACAGTCGCGCTGATTAGCACATGTTTCCTTTTTCATAGGCGCGCCATTCTCTATTTGGCGCTGATTATAGCCTCACAGACGCACTGAATCCTGTAGGTTAAAATTTTAGCCTTTTTCTTGAGTTTTTCCAGTTTCTCTTGCCTCTGGGTTGGATTTTCATCTTTCAATTAGTCCAATGGAATTGATTTGACTCTCTTGTCTCATTCTTCTCATCTATTTTCCCCTTATCTGATTAGTGGAGTTTGTCACCCTAGGGTTTCTAGGTGCCTTTTGCCGCTTGGCCGGCTACCTCCTCATTGAACCTTCTGAGTTGAGTTTGACTCAGTTTGGTCGTTATCTTTTCACTTTGTTGACTGATTGTTTTAGCTTTTCTTTTGGTTTCTCGTTTCACTGGGTTGTTGAATGATCATATTGGATTTCATTTAGCTCTCCATCTGTCACCTTGAGCATAGATTACATTGCTCAATGAACTAGTTTGAAAGCCCTGTTTGCTTCAAAGAGTGCATATTGTTTTGAATGTGTTTGATTTTCGCGTTGGATTGATCTCTTTGCTTTAGATCGTTTCATTCGAATTGCTCCAAACTAGTATATTTTTTGTCTTCTAGTGTAATAGTGCATTTTTCTTCTCATTCATCTAAAACAACAAAATTTTCATTCTTTCTCTTAGTTTGAAAATGGAAAATGTTCTTTTGCATTAGTATCTTTTAGTGAACAAGGAAAGAGCTTTTTTTTCTGCTTTGGTTGTCTTATATGCATTAAGGAAAATTTCTTCTTGTATTTGATTGATTGTTGCTTCGTTATGATCTACTATCCCTCTCTTAGCTAGCATTCATCGAATTGGAAAGATTTTATTTTTCATATAATTGTGCACTAAGGATTCGATATTACATTCGCTAAGGCCTTGAAATTGCAACATTAATTCAAGATCAACTTTAAAATGAATTCAATCAACCTAAGGAAGCATTGAAACCTAACGCATGCATTTAGAGGTCTAGGCTAGTGACGTTTTCCGACGTTGTTAAACCCAGTTGTTGCCATTCACCATCCAGCATTAGACAACACTAGCATGGACTTGGGCTCCCCGTACCATCATGTATATAAAGGGAGACCCTCATAGGTTGCAATCCTTTATCCATAGAAAGCCGAGTCTGCCGCCTTGTAACTGTGATACACTGAACAAAGCATTCAGGGAGACTTCCTACACGTACGTTAAGTCCTTGGTCATTTCTCTTTCATCTGATCACTAAGGTGTATATTGCAATTCACATAAACTTGGTACACCCTCTTGCTTAGATTTTCTGAGTAGTCATTTTGGTCTTTTTGTGACTCTCTAAAATTGAAAATATCATCGAGCACTTGTAACTTCGCGCTCGTTCAACCTAAAAGTGACTAGAGTCACCTTTTTCCTATTTCTTGACTCTTAAAATATGAAAAGGCAGAGTTTTGTTTCAATGTCATAAAATCAATTGTCTACGATCACATGCCCGTTAAAGATAATTTCCTGGATGGTTCTTATAGTAATTCCCTAGTGTTTGTTCTTGAAGCCTCGAATTGGTCACCTCGGTTCTCTCCTGGTTTGAGACAAAGTCACAGTGGCGGAACCACCAGTTTCGTCGTCCCCTTCATCAACTCCTAGTGGGGATCCTTCTCCTGAAGTTTCTTCGAGGGCACCTCAGCCTACTAGGCCTTTTGATTACTGGCGTGCCCTTATTATGAGTATCTTACCCCTTGCTACCCAATGTCATCTCGAGGAGCCTTTTGATATCAATTGGCAACCTTCAGGCACTTGGGCTGGTTTTGGAAACGAGGAAGAATTTCCTCCTCTTACTTAAAAACCATCTTTACTTGCCACTGCTTGTCGCCTTTTCGAAGATACCATGGCTTCATCTGACATGGATTCTTCGATTCCCATCAATAGTGAAGAGATTCATGTTTCTACATGGGATTATCAACTCTTTCCGGAGGATTTTCCTTATGTCTCAATTCAACCTTCCTCACAACCGCTATCTCTCCCAACCGGTTATCATAAGTTGGGTCAGATCATTTCTGGTGTTGCATCAATGTATCGGAACCTGACACGGTCAAGTACATCGACTCCCTCAGGAAACTCGTCTGTCACCGTATCAAGGGCATCGCCCTCGACTCCCATGACGTCGAGGATTGTTACATCTGTCCCAGTCCAACCCATTGTCTGCGTGGTCTCATCCACGCCGGCTATTAGTACAATATGGTCATTTTCATCATCTTCTGTTGTTCGTAGGTCGATTTTTATTAATCCCACGATACCTGCTCGGCCCACTGTGAGTAGATCACAGCCTCACGTTTCAGGAATCCAACCTACTAGTAGTGTACCCATCGCTTTCACTTCAATTCCTGGAGGTTTGACATTCAATCAGTACCTGTTGGCCATTCAACAGCAGAATTCCACCCCTCAGGGTTCTCAACAGCCACAATATTTTTTTAATCCTCCACATCATTATGACGAGTATGGAAATCCCATATATTTGCCTCCAGTTGACCCCAATTAGTTTACATACCAACAGGGACAAACCTCTGTCAACAAGGACAACCCTTACAAGGACAACCTTCGGTCCAACAGGGACAATCTTATGGTCCACAGGGAAAAAATTATGGTCCACAAGGACAACCCTTTCAGGGACAACCTTCGATCCAACAAGGATAACTCTACGGTCCTGTTGGTCAACCTTAAGTTCAACAGGGTGCATCTTATGTTCCCAGGGGGGCAAATATATCCACAATAGGGACCACCTTTTGTGAAACAACACTAGTCTTACGTTCAGAAAGGCTCAACTTTTGTACAACAAGGCCAACCCTCTATTGCTCACTAGGTTCACCCTGGTCTTAAGGGGCAACCTGGCCCATCCCAACCATTGGGCCAACCTCTTCCACAAGGGAAACTCGGTGGCTCACAGTATCTAGGCCAACTTGCTTTGTAGGGACAGTCAGTCTAACCACAACATCCAGGTCAACCTGCACCCCAAGGGCGACTTGTTTAGCCTCAGGGCACCACTTACATTCCTCAAGGTCAATCTCAGGTGGTATATAGTGTGCCCCAAGGCGTTACTTACATTCCTCAAGATCAATCCCAGATGGTATACAATGCTCCTCAAGGCACTAAGTACATTACTCAAGGTCAAACTCAAGTGTTATAAAATGCACCTCAAGGAACTACTTACATTCCAAAACAAAATCCATATGTTGCTCAAACAAGACCTTAGTGGTTCACCTAGAATCAGTATCCTGGTCCTCAACCCATGTATGGGCAGAATTATCTGGCTTATAACCCCTATGGACAGAATCCTCTGGGACAAAACATATGGGGGCAAGCTTTCTCTCAACTTGGGTGGAATCCTAATACTGGTCTTTATCAACGACCTGCAATGCCTTTCAATCCAAAATTACCTTTCCTTGCTACATTGGAACTGCCCAATGTGTCGAAGTCGATGAATGATCCTATCCTTCATAATCCATATTAGCCTCCAGTTCTAACTAAAATACCTGGCGATTGTCCCAAATTTTAGTGCAATTCCAGAGAAGACCCCCAAGCACATGTTATGACATACCATCTTTGGTGTTACTCTAACTCTTGGGTGGACGATTCTATTCGACTCTGTCTTTTCCAAAGGACTCTCACTAGTGCCGCTGCCAAGTGGTACATTGAAATTTCCCGCAACGTCTTCCAAGATTTCAATTCTCTAGCCATGGAATTTCTCACACGCTTTCAGTTACCAGTTCGGTATGAAATCGGGACACACCTCCTCACATCCTTGAAACAAGATCGTGCTACTCATATCTTTGATCATATTCATGAATGGAGGCGACGTCGTCGTTTGATCAAGTTTGATATTCCTAATCAACTTCTAACTGATTGGTTCACTACCTCCTTTGTTGCTTCGATTGCTAAGGATATTTCTATGGGGGCATGTGTTACTGAAGAACAAGCCATTTCTCGTGCCTAGTACCTTGATCTTGTGTACTCCCAGTCTGGCACATTGTATGAACTCTTGCATGATGCCCCTCGACCTGGAACTTCCAAAGCGTCGGCGATGCCATCCATCGACGATATCATCAGTTCTGTGTCTTAGAATTCTTGGAAGTCTTCTCCGAATCCTGTGAAGCAAAAATCTACTCCTTCCAATGATACCGCTTCTCAGCCACCTCCGAATTCTGCTAAAACCATGCAAGTGAATGTTGTCTAGTCCAATCTTGTGGATAAAACTTCCAAGGGTAAGAAGAAGGGTAAAGGTAACGCCAAATCTGATACCCCGAACAAGATTCTCATAAATATCATGCTAATGATGGTTCACAACGCAAATCAAAGTACCCTTGTTTGATTTGTGACGAATATGTTACACCAAGGATTGTGCGCAATGGGCCAAGGTGAGTCGACTACTAAAGGGCACCCAAGGCACTCCAGCTGTTCTTAAATAACCTTTCACATCACAACAAACTCAGTTGGTGGAGCAACCTCAGTCCTCTACCCCATTTGGCTCTCAGGTTTTCATGATGAACGGTCTTGCATCCGTCTCTATAGCTACCCGATCGAAATATTATATCGAACCGCGTCAGGCAGCAGGGAAGGAGATCGCTGATGGTCCTCCTCCCCCGCCTACTTTTGGCCCTCTTCAGATTGAAAGGCCTAGTACGGAGCCCGTTGTACGACCACCTTCCAAAGGTGTACTCCGTAAGTCTTCCTACAATCCCAACACCCATGCTGCTCAACATTACAATATTGTTGAGGATTTGGCTAAGGCGCCATCTGCTATGTCTGCATTGGAAGTACTTTATATATGTCTGTCACAGCAGAAGGCTTTGTTATCTACTATCCGAGGGATTGATCCCACTGATTCTAGCCTTATCAATTTCGATTTGGAAAATTTCATCCCACGTCTCCCTCACCTACTTGCAATGATCATTCAAGTTGGGATTAATGGAAAGAACATCCATCGAGCGGTCGTGGATGAGGGTGCATATACGTGCATCATGTCTTCTTCTTGCTGGAAATCCATCAGTTCTCCAGCCCTCAATTCATTTCCAAACACTTTAAAAGCTTTTTATGAAAGAGAATCTCACCCTCTTGGTGTTCTCGCTAGTTTACCCATTATGTTAGAAGGGAAAACGGTTAACGTCGAGGTTGAATTCGTTGATGCCAAGCTCAATTACAATCTTCTCCTCGGTCACAATTTGACTCATGCCATGCTATGTGTCCCATCCACTCTCTTTCGTGTTCTTCAATTCCAGCACGAAGGAAAGATCGTCACTGTTGATTAGTTAACCTTTTTCAATTCTTCGTCTTCCGAGAGCAATGTTCCATATGTAGATCGTATTCCTACGCCTTATGAGAGTCTATGACCGGGTATTTTCAAATATCCTACCCTCATGGGTCTTTTTTCTCTTCCTCTACCCAACGCTGCTCAGGTTAACATGATATCCAGATCTTCTAATCCATGGATCATCCCTTCGCCCGAGCAGATTGATTCGTTTGGTGACTCAATGTTGTTAAGCCCAATAGAGATTGATTATTGTGAACTTATTTTGGCTTCGGCTCCTCCTCCCTCTGATCATGCTCCTTTGAGTATGTCTCTTGACACTTATTCTTAATCCCCTTGGCTCAGCGCTTCGGATTCGCCCGATCCCTTAAATGAGATATTTCCTACTGATGAGGCCATCCTGGAAATTATGTCACTTGAGGATCCTCCTTGGGGTGATAATCCTCATCGTTCCTCTTTCATACATGGCCTTGGGGCCATGTATACTTGTCTTGAGAAATTTTCTTCCCAATTTCCCTCTCACCCACTTCAAATTCCCATCCTGACACATGAAGTCTTTGCGGAAGGTAACTTGGGGTATATTACGCAAACGATGCCTTTCGACATCTCCATAAAACCAGGGGTTGTCGAGAACATCCACATTGGGGTGACATGTTCTCCTGATGAGATCGAGGTCTATACTAGTCTCTTCTGCGAGTTTCGCAACATTTTCTCTTTGTCTTACGAAGAAATGCCCGACATGGATCTGAGTATAGTGGTGCATGAGATTCCTACCTATCCTAGTGTGAAGCCTGTTCGCCAGCCTCTTCATCTCGTGCACCCTAGAAAGGTAGCCACTATTAAGGGAGAAGTTGAAAAATTCTTAAAGTTGGCTTCATTTATCCATTTCCCTTGACAGAATGGGTTTCTAATATTGTTCTTGTGGATAAAAAGCAGGGTACTATTTGTGTCTGTGTCGATTACCATGATATCAACCGTGCTTTCCCTAAGGATAATTATCCCACTCGTTCTATTGACCAGATCATTGATGAATGTGATGGAAGTGAGATATTTTCCCTTATGGACAGGTTTTCTGGGTATAACCAGATCAATATTCTTCCAACCGATCAACACAAGACCCCCTTTATCTGTCCTTGGGGTACCTTCACCTATAAGAAGCTCCCTTTTGGTCTCAAGAATGTTGGGGCTACATTTCAATGAGAAATGTCATATGCTTTCCATGACATCAAGTGCATTTTTCAACCTTACCTAGATGACCTTCCGGCTCATTTGGCTAAGCGTAAAGACCATCCAGATCATCTCCGTCAAATATTTCTTCGCTGTAGATGCTATACCATTCAGCTCAATCCGCATAAGTGTGTCTTCTGCATTGATTCTGGTAGGCTCTTAGGGTTTATCTTCTCTAAAGACAGAACTTGTCTCGATCCCCTCAAAATCGAAGCTATTGTTAATCTCCCCTCCCCTTCCTCTTTACATCAGCTGTAGAGTCTGCAAGGGAAAGCTAATTTCCTGTGTCATTTTATACCGAATTATGCTAAAGTGGCCAAAGGCTTCACACGATTACTTAAGCAATGCATCCCATTCCTCTGGGATGAGATTTCCCAAAAATCATTCGATGAACTGAAGACATTGGTTGTCAATGCTCCTCTGTTACGCCCTCCTAATTATCATCACGATTACTCCCTCTATTTGGATTCTGTGTTTAGCATTATTTCCATGGTTCTGGTGCAAGACGACGATGATGGTGACGAGCACGTCATTTACTATTTGAGTCGCAATCTTCTTGATACTGAAACACATTATGCACATGTCGAGAAGTTGGCGTTGGCTGTTTTTCAAGCTATTCAACAATTTTGTCATTATATTTTTTTGCACACAGTGACCGTTATTTCTGATTGCAACCCTATGACCTACATATTGACTCGTCAACTACTGGGGGGAAAATACTCGAAGTGGATTGTTTTCCTCCAGGAGTTTGATTTGGAGTTTAATACCGCCAAATTGAAGAAGTCACTGGGATTTTACGATTTGATTTGTTCTCTCCCTTCTGATTTTGCGCCATCTGGTTCTGAGGAACGCATTCCGGACGATACCCTTTTTCTCATTAGCACACTCGATCCTTTGTACGGTGATATCATCGTATATCTTTAGACTTATACATTACTATTTTATTTGACGAAGGATGCTCGTTGACACATCCGTCATCATTCGCAACCTTATTGCATAGTCGGAGATACTCTCTACCGCATCAGAGTTGATTTCATTCTCCGCCGGTGTTTGACTCTCGAGGAGGCTGAAAAAGTCCTCAATGATTGCCACTCTAGTACCTGTGGCAGTCACATGTCTGGATATGCTACTGTACAAAATATTCTTCGTGCTGGTTATTTTTGGCCTACCATATTTAAATACTGCATTGTTGCTATCCATAAACGTCACGATTTCCAGATTTACCAGCGCAAGATGTACGCACCACCCACAAAACTTCATCCTGTCATTACCGTTGGTCCCTTTTCGAAGTGGGGCATCGATTTTATGACGTGTAACACTCACTCAGCCGGGGGGCATGCTTATATTATCGTTTCCATCTATTACTTCACTAAATGGGCTGAAGTAATGCCTACACTTACAGCTGACGGTAAGACAGCCGCACAATTTTTGTTAAATCATGTCATTACTAGGTTTGGTGTCCCTCAAGCCATTGTTACCGATCATGGTTCTCATTTTCGTCATTAAATGATAGCTAAGTTGACTTCTAAGTTGGGTCTGCATCACGACAGCTCAACACCGTACTACCCTTAGGCCGTTGAAGCCATGAACAAAGTTCTAGTCACTATGCTTCAACGTATGATTGGGATGCATAAGCCCAACTGGCATCTCATGTTGTTTTCAGCTCTCTGGGCTTACCGAACCTCAGTGAAGGATGCGACCGGACTCACTCCATTCCAGCTTTTTTATGGTCTACAAGCTACCCTTCCGATTGAATGCGAAATCCCTTCTCTCAAGATCGTTGTTGAATCGCTGCCCAACACTTTGCTAGAATAAGAGAATCTTCTATACTTAGAGAGGCTTGATGAAACTTGCCACTTTGACACTCTTGTCATAGAAGCACAAAAAAATCGGGTTGAAGCTCATTTTGACCAGTCGGTTTCCCCTCATTCCTTTGTAGAAGTAAACATTGTCCTCTTTAATGACCAGGCTCACGATAAGCTGGGGGTAGGAAAATTCCAACCCATGTGGCATGGGCCCTATGTTATTAAACACATTTTGCAGAATGGGGCTTATCATCTAATTGACTATGAAGGTTATATTCTAGATCAGCCCATAAATGGGTTGTATCACAAAAAATACTATGCATGAGTTCCTCGTGCATGTTTCTTTTGTACATAGGTGTTTTCTCATTTTGGTACATTTTTGGCTTGGTGTGCTTTGCGAGTACTTTTTCCTGCTTATTATGTCGTTGATTACAGTGCAGATGTCTGTTACTCCTTCTGTTGGTTTCACAGATGGTGCTTCCCGCAGTACCCAAAACCTATCTTCTGCAGCCTGGGTGATTTATAATCATAACGGTCAGTTGATAGACCTTCAAGTTATTTGTCTAGGATGAACCACAAAAAATGTCGTTGAATATAGTGCTGTCATTGAACTCTTAATCGAGGCCATTGCTGTCGACATTTGTGCACTGATTGTTAACCTAGACTCTTAGCTTGTTGTTCTTCAGCTTAATGGAGATTATTCTATTAGAAATCCTCAAATCTTAGGGTTGTATTTACGTGTTCGTTTATTAGAAAGGAATTTTGATTACATCACATATCAACATATTCCTAGACGAGTTAATGCATTAACTGATACAGTAGCCAATATTTTATTAGATAGACATTTGCATAATTTGTAAAACATCATCATCACATAATAAGATTCATACAGGAAAATAGGCATATATATATCGAGTGTTTGCATCCACGTGCATCATAAGTTCAAAAAATATGTATGTTTTGGTTATATCATGTGTAGAAATTATATAACATAAGCATGCATATATCCAGATTCTCATGATCTAACAATATTTATCTTCTTGCTAAATACATAATCCTTCCACTGTTTATCTTTTGCGGAAATTTAAAACTCAATTGCAAACACATGAAGCAATAAAAAAAATCGCACATAACACATTTGTTTAACGGGAAAGCCTAAAGCTGAAAAACCCAACTATCATATATTATGTATCATGGAGATCATGTAACAATCTCATACAAAGCTTAGTACATCAATGTCTCAGTACAATACAATTGTCACACACTATCATGAAGAAATCTAAAAATCCATGCACTGATTTCTTGCCTCCTGATAGCCTCCCTCCACTGCACATTCCATGCTGAAGAAGACCCCTGAATGAATTCAAATTTGCCTTGCCTTGACTGCGCAATCCTCATTGGCAACTCTAATGTGTGTGTGATGCAATCAATGCATCACTATAGTCACAACGAATAGTCCATCTCACCCTTTCACCTACCTCTCCACTAAGTCTCCACTGGAACTGGCATGCACTGTAGTTAATTGTTGTATTTTTTCAATTGATTAGTGAGTTATTATTTGTGAATTAATTAACTAATTAATTCACTCCACTCTCACTAGTGTATCATTCAGTTAGACTAGATACAACTAGCTCAACTGAGTTTAACTCCAATAACTGAGTTAAACTGAATAACAACTCCATGAACTACTCTTCCAACTCTGTCATAAATTTTCCACTTCAATTATAACTGAGTCCTCCATGATTGAACCACCAGTCAACCCTAGGAATTGCATAATTCCTTCAGTCCACTGATTTTCCAAATCTGTACACTGAAATAAAGTGCTCCAAGAGAATAAGTTGATGTTTATTGTCAGATTATTATTAAGGGCTAATAAGAACCAACATGCATCTATTTTTAGATTGACGATCTATAAATAGACTTCGCCCAATATTCTAAAAATATAATTTCATCTATTTTTCCAGCTTGACCAACCATCCACAAATAGCATCCTGCAACTTCTTAAATATGATCACCATGTCTAAAAATAGACTTACACCTAAAAAATAGCCTGCGGGTCCACTTAGTGAAGGTGACTGATTTTCACTAAGCTTCATCATCTTGTTGAATCTCAACACTCCCTCTCAACAAGATAGGGATTATCCTTCACCCCGATCTTGCCTCTATGGTATTCGAATTTTCTCCTAGTGAGTGCCTTCGTCAGAATATCTGCATCCTGATCTTCCGTAGGAATGTACTGAAGCAACATGATCTTCTGCTGCACATAATATCTGATATGATGATACCGGATATCAATATGTTTAGATCTATCATGAAACACAGGATTAATCGAGAGTTTAATGCAACTTTGGTTATCACAATGTATCACTGTAGGATATAAATGTGAACCGAACAAACCGACCAGGATCTTCCTCATCCAAATAGCCTCACATGCAGCTTGACTTGTTGCCATGTATTCTGCTTCCGCTGAACTGAGTGCCATGGATCTTTGTTTCCTTCTGTACCAAGAAACTGCCATAGATCCGATATTGAAAATCCCTCCTGATGTGTTATTTTTGTCTGTTGGGCTGCCTGCCCAATCTGCATCAGTGAAGCCATGCAACTTCACCTCATCCATCTGTCTGTACCATAAGCCATACTCAGATGTGCCCCTGAGATACCTCAGGACATGCTTGCCTACCTTCCAAAAGAGCTTGGTAGGCTTAACCATCGCTTGTGAAAGCTGGTTCACCGCATAGCATATGTTCGGTCTTGTATTAACTAAATACATGAGAGAACCCACCAACTGTCGATAAAGAGTGGCATCCACTACCTCTGCCGATGTAGCATCCTATTTCCTCCAATTTCCTAGAAGAGGAGTGTCGATAGGCTTGCAGCCTTGCATGTGAAACTTCTCCAGTATCTCCCAGGCATACTTTCCTTGAGACACAAACAGTTCACCTTCCCACTGCCATATTTCCAATCCAAGGAAATAATGAAGGAGGCCCAAATCCTTCATCTCAAACTCCATTGCAAGATCTGCCTTGCATGAGTGTATCAACTGCTCATCACCCGTTAGTATTAAATCATCAACATAAAGAACAATGATTAAAATCTTACCCTCCACCACAATTTGGTATAGGTTTGCATCCACCTCACTCTTGGTGAAACCAAGTCCGGTGAAATAGTTGTCGATCCGAGTGTACCAAGCACGAGGTGCTTGTTTCAGCCCATACAGTGCTCTTTTGAGCCTGCACACATGCAACTTGCTGCTGAAGATTTCGAATCCTTCAGGCTGCTCAATGTACACTTCTTCCTCAATTATCCCATTAAGGAATGCAGTCTTCACATCCATCCAATGAATGTGCCAACCCATTTGTGCTGAGAGAGCAAGGATGGTCCTTATGGAAGAATACTGTGTGACAGGTGCAAAGGTTTCTTCATAATCAATCCCCTCGATCTGTGAGAAGCCCCGAGCAACAAATCTTGCCTTATACTTCTCGACGCTCCCATCAACAACTTGCTTTACCTTGTAGATCCATTTTGAATCTACCACTGATTTACCCACCCGCCTTGGAACAATCTCCCAAGCACTGTTTCTGACAATGGATTCATACTCCTCCACCATGGCATCTACCCATGTGGGCTCCTGTGCTGCTTCTTCAAAAGAAGATGGCTCTGTCATGACACACTTTCTCATAAGAGCCATGTATCCAGTAAATCGGTCAGGTGATTCTCTCTGTCTGCGCTATGATGTAGGGACTCCTACATTTTGTGCCGCATCAAGCTTCAATCTCTCAGATTCTATGGTATGCTTCCTACTAGTTCTGATGTTTGGATCTGCATGAGTGGACTCCTCCACTCCATGAACTTCCTCCTGTGGCTGATCCACATCTGGATTCTCATCTTTCGGAATAGGCAGTTCCTCCTCTGCATGCAAGTCTAGCTCCCTCTCAAGCATAGCTCATGCAGCACCCACGATCATTCTGTTCTTCCTCTCCACTACCCCATTCTGCTGTGGGTTATGAGGTGCTATGATTTCTCTTCGAATTCCTTATTTTCTACAGATGTCTTTGAATTTTCCCGAGATATATTCACCACCATTATTGCTCCGCAGAGCCTTCACTTGCTTCCCCAATTCCTTCTCCACCAATGCTTTAAACTCACAGAACTTTGAGAATGTTTCGCTCTTCTTCTACATGAAGAAGATCCAGCATCTACGAGAATATTCATCAACAAAAATGACATAATACCTATGTTTTTATGTTGAAGCAACCGAGAAAGGTCCACACACGTCTGTGTGAATTTTCTCTAGGATCACTGAAGCACGGTTCTCATTCTCATGACGGTGGTCTTCACAAACTTACCCATAGTACATCCCTTGCACTGATCTGACTGTGCAAGAGTACCCTTGGGAAGTCAAGTAGAAATTTTCTGCAAAATCTTGAAAGCGCCATGGTGAAGATGGCCCAATCTCCTGTGCCATTATTCGCCCTCATCCCAGCTCACCACTTCTTCTACTTTTCCCATCATTGCAGCACAGAAATATACCTCCATCTTGTAGAGATTCTTAACTCGAATCCCTATCCTCTTGGTTTGACCCGTTTTTTTATGTCTCAGGAAATCTTTTCCATCGCTAAAAACAACGTCATAACCTCTGTCTTCCAACATTGCGACCGAGACCAAGTTCTTCTTTAGACCTGGAACATGCATAACATCTTTCAACAGAAATGGTTTACCTGAATCCCTCTCAAAGGTAATGGTCCCAATTCCGGTCGCACTGTATCGACCATCGTCACCCATCTCTATATGAATTTGAAGGTCTTTCTCCTCCAAATCACTAAACAACTCCTTGTCTCCCGTCATATGGAAAGATGTGCCACTATCAAGATACCACACCAATCCCATTGAGCTTGAAACCAAGCATTCAATCAAAGAGAAATCAAGTTCAAATTTTGAGGCTAAGGCCTCACCCGTAGCAGCTCCAGCAGCCTTCTTGCTCTTCTTCTTTTGTGGGCAGTTAGTGGCTAAATGCCCATGTTCGTGAAAATGAAAACACTTCACCTTGGACAAATCCTAATTCTTGCCTTTAGCCTCAGATTTTGGATGGGATTTATTCCCCTTCCCTTTCCTTGATTTGGCAGCCAAAGCACAATTCTCTTCATCTTCATTCTTCGATGAAGAGCCATCCCTGGTACTTCGCCTTATCTCCTCTTGCACAATATTCAACCAAAGTCACTCCCAACCCGACAGTTTCTCTCGTCCATTGACAGAGTCTTCGTAGCTATGCCAACTCTTTGGAAGCCCAAGGAGAGCCAAGCTCACCAAGTCATCATCATCAACAGTAATCCCCACACTTCCCAGTTCATCCCTACAGTGGACAAACTTCGTGAGATATTTTGGAATACCTGCCGTCACATGTGCATTTTTATTTTTCTGAGCTTATCTTTCAGCGCCAACTTCCTCTGGTCGCTGCTGCTTTGGAAAAGATCTGTCAAAGCCTTCCACATTGCAAATGGAGTGGCTTTCCTGTGAAGGCTTGACATGATATGGTCTTTCACACCTTCCAACGGAATTCTTCGTGTCTTTGCTACCTTCTTTTTCAATGCGTCAAGTCTTGCAGATTCGCTAGAACCAAGCTTAGGAACATCGCTATCGATGAGCTCCTTCAGTCCATTATCTTCCAGCACCGCCTCCATCCTATCCTTCCAGGCTATGTAATTCGAGCTGCCCTCAAGGGCATACTCCAATTGCAACCCATTGAAAGACATTTCAATGTATACTCCACTGTAGCACCAAGAAATTTCTGCAGCAAATTCGAATTGTCCACCAGCACAAACTCAACAATTCTTCACAATTGCAATCTTCAAGAATTAACACTGCTCCGATACCATGTAAAAATTATATAACATAAGCATGCATATATCAAGATTCTCCTGATCTAACAATATTTATCTTCTTGCTAAATACAAAATCCTTTCACTATTAATCTTTTGCAAAAATTTAAAACTCAATTGCAAACACATGAAGCAATAAAAACAATCGCACATAACACAGTTGTTTAACGGGAAAGCCTAAAGTTGAAAACCCCAACTATCATATGTTATGTATCATGGAGATCATGTAACAATCTCATACAAAGCTTAATACATCAATCTCTCAGTACAATAGAATCGTCACACACTATCATGAAGAAATCTGCAAATCCATGCACTGACTTCTTGCCTCCTGATAGCCTGCCTCCACTGCGCAATCCCTGCTGAAGAAGACCCATGAATGAATTCGAATTGGCCTTGCCTTGACTGTGCAATCCTCATTGGAAACTCCAATGTGTGTGTGATGCAATCAATGCATCACTATAGTCACAACAGATAGTCCATCTCACCCTTTCACCTACCTCTCCATTGAGTCTCCACTGGAACTGACATGCATTGTAGTTAACTACTGTATTTTTTTAGTTGATTAGTGAGTTATTATTTGTGAATTAATTAACTAATTAATTCACTCCACTCTCACTACTGTATCATTCAGTTAAACTAGATACAACTAGCTCAACTGAGTTTAACTCCAATAACTGAGTTAAACATAATAACAACTCCATGAACTACTCTTCCAACTCTGTCATAACTTTTCCACTTCAGTTCTAGCTGAGTCCTCCATGCATGAACCACCAGTCAACCCTAGGAATTGCGTAATTCCTTCAGCCCACCAATTTTCCAAATCTGTACACTAAAATAAAGTGCTCCAAGAGAATAAGTTGATGTTTATTGTTGGATTATTATTAAGGGCTAATAATAACTGACATGCATCTATTTTTAGATTGACGATCTATAAATAGACTTCGTCCAATATTCTAAAAATAGAATTTCATATATTTTTCCAACTTGACAAACCATCCACAAATAGCATCCTACAACTTCTGATTTATGATCACCATGTCTAAAAATAGAAATAGTCTAAAAATAGACTTACACCTAAGAAAGAGCCTGCGGGCCCACTTAGTGAAGGTGACTAATTTTCACTAAGCTTCATCATCTTGTTGAATCTCAACATCCTGAGACATCAAGTCTCTCAAAAAATATGCAAAAATAAAATCCTAGGTGTCTAGTCGACATGATGATCATGGTAGCATGTCACTGCATGCACGAGCCGCCTCAATAAGCGGTGAACACAGTTCAACACCCCCACAGTGTTCCTCTGGTATGCGTAAGGAACATCATCAAATCTCGCATAGTCTGGGATTCGAATGGTGAGTCCCTCCAGGTTGCGTACGATTTCCTCCTCCTCGGCTCCCACACCATGAGGGGCCACATCAAAATCATGAGGAATCCTCCGTGCTATTGGAGACATTCTTGCAGGTCTTTCTGGGCCAACATCTGCAAATACATGGATTAACATCAGAACATATATAATAAAAAAATCATAATACTCATCAAAATAAAAAAATGAGTCTTACCCAATGCTTCATCCCAATCCTCTCCTACTAGGATTGGTAGATCTAGATCACCTTTAAAGTCCGTGGCAGAATAGGGCCAGTCCTCCACGACAATCAGTTGTCGTCGGAGCCAATCAAAGAATTCTGGTCTCCAGGACATCTGTTGACCACCCCCTGATCTCGGCATCAAAGCTTCCCAATGGACCATCCGTGGCTCTTGGGCTGGTGGTGTAGGAACTATCACTTCCTAACATTGAAAAATTGGTAACCGTTCCAGGATGAATGGTACCAAGATGGACCCATAGCCAAATTGTTTCAGCTTACCATTCTTGCATTTTGTCAATTGGCGTTTCATATTGATCGTTACTGCCTCTACCCAGTTGTAGAGAGTTGGTGCCATACAATCTACAACAAGAAGTAACTGTGTTTTTGTGGCTTCATGTGGAGCCTGCGATCCAACGGCTCGAGTGATGGTGTGCAACACTACTTTTAGTGCCAAATTGGGAATGGTTTGAATATCCACTTTCCTACTCTTTGATCCTTTCTTTGCCCCTCAGCACACCCTATCTATGACCATGTTCATGTTTTCCATCGTAGGCTAGGTGCCTGTCAGGATTGGTGTTTCTCCCCTCCTTGATAATCCTGTGATAAAGTATATGTCAGAGACATCAATCTCCAACTCCTAATCATGAATTATGAATCTTTCCCGATCAATGTCCCATACACTGATCAGGTACTGTAGTATCTTTGGTTGAGCACGGAGACATGGTTCCATGAATAATTTTAGAAGTCCGCAATTTCGTAAAGCATCCATGCATCTTACATTGCACATGGCTTCCTCATCTTCATCTCTGTGTTCTCTTTCCTTCCATTCGATCACCATTTTCTTTCACACACCTGCAAAAACATGAATGGGGTCATCATTAGTCACATTATTTGCTATTTAAGTGTTTAAAATGGGCTAAATAGTTGGATTTTTATGCAAATATGTGGTCACGATTTGGCACGATTGTTTTAAAAATAGGCACGTCGACTGGCACGCCCTTGTTAAAATTAAAGGAGGTTTGGCACGAGTCCGTGCCCGGAACCTACGCCGACCGTCGTGCAATAATTTGGACAAAAATCCCCTACAAATGTGAAAAATGGATTACAGGTAATGAAAATTACATCAAAATGCAGGCAAGGACACGAGCTCTCACCTGGAAGAGACAAATTCGCGATTGCCCTCCTGGATTGTTCGATGTCAGCTCTGCAAAATCACGGTGAAAAAAGGGCAAAATTGCTCACAAGAGGTAAAAGTGAAAAGTAATTTATTTTTACTGTTTTTAGCATTTTATAAACTTTTCAGAACCCTAATTAGGTTTTTGAGCATATTTTTCGATTAATTTAGTATTTTATCTCGAAAAATGGGTTTTACGTGCGTTTCTTGTGGAGAAACTGGTCCTCAATGTAATGGCGATGAAGTGACGAGTTTTATTTTATTACTTTTTCAAACTCGGTAAAAACACGAAAAAGTCACCCCCTGGAGTCATCTTTCAGCTCTTTTTTGACTCTCAAAAATTGAAAAGATTGTCGAGACTCTTGTCATTTTGAACTCGTTAAAGGCTGCGAAACGATATCTACGCAGTATACATTTACCCCTTTTCGGGCTGGGATAGCTTATTTATGAAAAAGGAATACCTTAGCCTATCATGACTAAGAGGTTCTCTCAGATATGGTTTTCTACCTTTTCGGATATGTGAGACTACCTACGAAAAGGGACATGTTGGAGTTTTCTTTTCCATTTCTTTTCAAACTCTCTAAACATGAAAAGATATCGAGTTCTTGCTTTGTCAGACTCGTTAAACTTACGTGATATTAGAAATCGTCACCATGACGTAATCGAGTTCCTCCTTCTTAGGGCTCGTAAAATGTACTAGGATGGATTTTTCCGAAGGAAAAACTTATATGACGAGCATATGTTATCCCCTTCAAGCTTGTTTCCAAAAATAATTGGGGTACTTTCCAGAAATGGTGGGGGAAAATGGAACTAGTTCTCAGTCTTGTCGGTAGTATGTCGCTCTTGAACATGACACTTGTCTACAATTCGTGTCGGGTTGGGGACATCCCATTTCGTCATTTTTTGCCTCCATGGGTTTGGGAAATCTGTTATGACCTCTCATCTTCTCTTTGCCACGTCATCATGACCTCAAATCCCTTGATGTAAAATACTGCCAGATTCCAGAGTCGTGTCACCCCTATGTTCAAAAGAAGTTTCCTTCTGCATTTTTCAACCTCCGATCCTATGTTTTGTCTTGATTCATTATCATATTGTTCCTCTATCTTGTTTCGATGATGTGGGAAACACTATGGCCCTCCTTTGACCAAGTTACTTCCTGTCGACTTCAGCTCATTATCCAGGAGGCTGACCTAGAGACTCCCTTCCTATACCTTGGAGCTTGCATGCCTCAATGGAAAGTTCTTTGCATTCGACGACAGTTCCTCATCATTGGCCTTCAATCGAGTGATTCCGTGGGTGTTTGATGCCAACTCATTGTTCACATTTCGCAGATTGTACTAGTTGTACCTTGAGAGCCATTGTCATTATTGGTGGTTTCTCTCGCGCCTGTTAACAACTTTCATCATTGGCTGGTAATCAAGTGACTTTCTTGCATGTTTGACTTCATCTCACTCATTCGCATGCTTGAATTTGTACTTGTTCAGGTCGACATGGAGCGAAAGACCCTGGTTTTGTCTGATAAAATCCATGCTACGAGACGATTTGGTTTATCATGAATATATGCATGACTCTTCTGATTGGATGGCTGCAACCATACCTAATTCTATTTATTGATCCTTCTTGCTAGATGGCTGCGACCACACCTAAGTATATTTATTGATCCTTCTTGCTAGATGGCTACGTCCATACCTCAGATCTTGTTTTTATATGTAATCTATTATGGATGGCTATGCCCATGCCACATATTCATGTATCAAAGATATCAGTTGTACTTGTACTTGCAGGTCTTCCGACGACGGTGTTTGGTTTGAGCACGTTCTCGTAAAGCATTTCCTTCCTCCCTCCCTCTCAGACCTCATGATTTAGGGGGCATCTGTTACATAGTATTTTGTCACCGTCCCTGTAGTCCCCATCCCACACATTGTAGGACCATTTCAGTGACTTATCTGTATTTTCATACCTTACAAAAAGTGTCATTGCATCCCTTGGCTTGACAATAACAATTCCTCTGTTGATCATTCTTGAAGCAAGCTCTCAAAAACACATGAATTTGGGTCAGCACTGGTAGACAGTTATGGCCTCGCACCCATAGAGAAATTAACACTGGGCCTCGCTCCCATTGGCGCTCTGTCTCAGGGAACTACCCGCACCGAGCTGTTTTTGGAAAGTTTTTAAAATAGAAACGAAGTTTCCATGTCCAACCACTTAGTGAGCAGAGTCATCATGGTTTGTTCGAAAAAATAACGTCAAATTCCTTCCTTTTACTTCTTGTTTCCTGTAATTGAGCAACTCCCCAAAGGATAAGGTCTCCCTTCCACCTTATGAGGGATCCCAAACCACCTCCTCCTCTCCTATAACTACATCCTTCTCACATAGTTTCAGCTAGCTGAACATTCCTTGCTATAGCATGTGTGAATAATAAGGTAGAGAGGAATCCATTGTCGAGAGAGAGTTTAGGCCCATTTCCTCACCAAGTCCGATCCCTGACAAATTCTTGAGACGCGTTTGAATGAACCCATCGAAGGAGGTTGCAACGTCAAGGCTTCAAGGTTGTAAACTTATTTTCTCTACTTTTTAATACATGACTGGTTTTTTGGTTCCCGTTTTGCATTTGATATGTTTAATCTTATGCAATATGTTTGATTCTCCTTGACCAATCAAATAGTTATGAATGCAAGTATGTTTTCGTATGTTGTCACTGTTCTCTGATCCTTGTGTAGGTACATGGATATTACCGTTGAAGGACCGCGATGTAAGAAGACGAAGATCAAGAGGTCACTGCTACAAGAAACGACAAGAGTGTTGGACCAAGGTAGGTCATCTATCCCAACTCATTTTCATTCATAATCTAGGAGTCTGAAGGATTAGCATGTTCCCCTGTTGCTAGACCCACTCCAGGGATAGAGGGATCGCCTCTGTCTACAGAGGGGATTTACCTACACTACAGCTGTATAATAGGCTGATCAACAATCCGTTTTTTTTAATATTTTTTGTATCTTAATAATCAACATCATTCTTCATGAGATATTCATCCTAATCAATGTTTAGGACAAAAAATTCTTCATCAACTTCAATGAATCTTCTACTCTCCTAGTCATCCTCAAAAACTTTACAATGTTTGACATTATCAGGAATGCTAGGTCTAAACCTAACTTCCACTTCATATTTAAGCTTTATAGGAATTGGAATCTTGAATGAGCTTGCTGAAATAGAAAGTGAATCAACCAAAATATTACTTTCTCTTGGAACAAAAGATATTCATCCTGATCAATGTTTAGGACAAAAAATTCTTCATCGGCTTCAATGAATCTTCTACTCTCCTAGTCATCCTCAAAAACTTTCCAATGTTTGACATTATCAGGAATGCTAGGTCTAAACCTAACTTCCACTTCATATTTAAGCTTTATAGGAATTGGAATCTTGAATGAGCTTGCTGAAATAGAAAGTGAATCAACCAAAATATTACTTTCTCTTGGAACAAAAGAAATGTTAAAGGCCAGGAATGAGTCTTATATGATACTCCATACTGTATTCCAGTAATCTCTAATTCTCGAATTTTTAGTTTGATAAGCATTTTTTATTTGCTGAATAAGTAGTTCAACATCTCCAAAAATAGAAAATTTTGAAATATTCATGTCTATTTATGTTTTTATACCAATTAAAAGAGCTTCATATTCAGCCACATTGTTAGTTGCTTCAAATTCAAGCTTGAAAGAAAAATTAGAGCTTTCTTTCAAAGGGGAAATGAGAACTATTCTTGCACCAACTCCTTCTCTAGAACATGAGCCATAAAAATACATTTTACACATCTGAGAACCCTCATGACTGATATGTTTTTCAACAGGCTTCAAAATCTGAAAACTTTCTGTAGGCAAGGCATAATTATCCATATGTAAAATGCTTGAACCCACAACACTTGTTCTAGCATAAACTGGATGATTAGTGGGGTCTTTTCTGTCACTAATGATATATGCAAGTTATTCTCTATAAAGTCTTATTTTTTCTCCTCCAAAAATAGGGACAATAGCATAAGTGAAATCCATTTGCAAATTTCCTCCCAACCTTCTAATCCATGACCTAGAAAGTAACATGCCAAATCTAGGGGGAATATCAAATACGACAATACCCATCACCATCCCTCTCATGGGTAACTAAAAGAGGCTTACTGCAAAGTCTATGATGACACCAAGGCATTGGAATTTTCAGAAATCAAAAGAGTAGAGATCTTGGTATTCTCTAGTTACTTCAAGGCCTAGTTCGTCCATGACTACCTTGGACATTAAATTATGTGAGGCTTCACAGTCCATTAGACAATTATGCAAGATCTTATCATGAATATTCAGAGATAGATAGAAGGGAGGGGTAGATTCATCTCTGTCTTCTACCAATGGACCTAAAACAACAATGGGTTTGTCATCTTGAAGGTTAAAAAAATCATAGGCTACTTCGGTAGGTGGAGGCTAAAGAGTTCTCATAAAAGTCTTTTTGAAATCATCATTTTTCATGAGTTCTACAAGAGGAACATGAATCTTTATCTTTTGTATCTCATTCTCAAAATTGAAAACATGGGGAAATTTGTGAGAAATTTTTACCTCAAGTGAAGGAGGGTTAACCGCTACTAGAATTTCCAGTCTGCTTGGTTCAACCACTTTCTTTTCTGCTGGAATTTTCACTGCATCCTTATTCTTATTTGGCTGTGCAACATGCTTTGAATTATCATAAATCTTGTTTGATATGAGATTGTATCTACTTTGATGATCAGATGCAATCATGGAATGATCATAACTCACTTCATTATTCTGAGTATATGACATGAAATTTTCATGCTCTGCTTGTGTAATATGAATCAACCCTTATTTATATCTTAGAAAATTGATATCAACACATTTCTCCAATCCTTCAGCTTCCTCTTCATATTCAAAAATATCATTATTCAAAGGGGGTTGTACTTCTTTATCATCAACATATCTTATTTCTCGCTGCAAAATTTGAGGAGCAGTAGGTCTTCTAAACTTCTTCCTATTAGGTCGATCAAATGAAACATTTCTAGTAGTAGCTAATCTTGCTTCCATCTTAAGCTTGGAAATCTCAGTGGTAAATTACTTGACCATCTTGGCCAGCTCATCTCGCTTAGGATCTATGTCAGAAGTTCTTGAAGATGAAAATTTAGCTTTTTGCTTCCTTTTTTCTTTTTCAATCCCTCATCTGAGCCTATCAGCTAATAATACATTAGATTCTACCTTCAGTGCATCATCCTTCATTTGTGTTAGTGTTGTAGATATTCTTTCTCATAATAATAAACAAAAATCAGGATCAAAGGCACCAACATAAGTGATTTTGGTTGAAGCTTCAGTGGGCTTGATTTCAGTAAGTATTTTGTTATACATCTTATTGAATCTCTTAGAAAAATCAAAAACTAATTCTCCTTCTTTTCTTTTTATTGCACCAAATTCAGTGATATAATACATAAAATATTTCTTATCACCCATTTCCTTAAAAATGTATCACTTAGGGTTTCAATTCCAGTGATTCTACCAGCTGTCAAAGATCTAAACCATTTCCTAACATCACCCTCAAGGATCTGAACAAAAAATCTCATCCAGACATCTTCATGCTCAATATTCATATTGTCATCATAGGCATAAAAATAACCAAGATGTTCTTCAATTGTTACCTCTCCCTCACCACTAAATTTAGGCATATACTTGAGATAATCTCTTGTAGGTAATGCATTCATAGGTTGAGGTAAAACCAAAGGGGCATACCTTGCAGCAACATTTGCATCCATTCAGTTATGGGGTGGGTTTGGACCTGCCATGGTATGAGTTGTTGGGATTTGTGGAACAAAAATCGGTGGATTGTGAACAACAGATGATGAAGCACCATTGTTTGATGTAGAGACTATTTTTTGGCTGGAAAACAAGGGAGGTACAGAATTTTCTGCAAAATCAGGGGATAGAGTTTGCAACACTTCTTTAGGGACAACCTTTGAGGAAACAGTAGCAGAGGCAACAAACGTTCGTTTACTCTTTTTCTTGATTAGCTTCTCAGGGTCAGGGACTGGGATTCTCAAAGGGGAATATGGGTTAGCCCTAGTTCTAGCCCATTCTAGGATCTAGCTAGAACAAAAATGGAGTCGGTAGGTGTAAATCAGTATAAAAAGACATTAGCAACTATAAACCTCAGAATCAGACTTATAAATTTGTCATTCACCCAGGGATAAACTTCAATTCACCTCCTTGGCAACATCGCAAAATATGTTAGCGCAAGGAGTCACTCCGTGACTACAAAGGAGTAAGCCTTACACATCATAGTTCGTTTCAAATTTAAAGGTTTTGAGTGGTGGGATGGATTCTTAAAGAGTTTGAAATGATTTTTATTCCTTAAGACTTTCATGCATTTAGAAAGTTGTGGCAAGTATAAATTGTATGGGTAAATTGGTAGTATAGGGAGAAGATTGTAACATGACAGATAACTGGTACTCAATCTAAGAAATATGCATATCCTAAATAGGTCACACAGATACAAGAGTGACCTTCACACAAACTTTGTTTTATGTAAAGGATGGAACATTTAGAAAGAAGAGTACATGCATAAATTATTTCATAAATCTTTCATGAAACCTTCACTAACATGCTCTACACAAAATATATATGATTTGCAGGAAACCAAACATCAGATAATTAACTATTAGATCCTCTGACAGTTCTCTTACTCACACCTTACTAGCTGCTCCAACTCATAAATCAGAAGAATAAAACAATGAGAGAAACACACCATACATTAGATAGTCCTTGAATCACAAAATCCTCCAACATGAAGTGAAAAAATGAGTTTTCTTTATTATGATAATTCTTCAGGTTGACCAAGATCCAACCCTGAAATGGTATTTACGAATGATATTTATAGTGAGAGAGGCACTAACTCCATCTCTCCTAAAAATAAGGAACCACTCTTCCTCACATTACATAGGTGTTAGAGGACATTAAAGATATATATTATCAAAATCTAATTAACAGGACAGATGTAGATAAGAAGAAAGAAGACAGTTTGGACTGTACTTCTGAGTGTGCTGACATGCTGCCCCTTTTTCTGCCGATTTGTATCTTCATGACATTGGTTCTTTAATAACCATGTGTCTTCATTAAATGTGACCTTTAACAACATCATAACCACTTATTAACCATCGCTTGACATATCCATATCGTTATGAGTCCTTATCATTCCTGAACTTAGTCAAAAACTCTGCTCACAACTGTCAAAATCATTTAAAACACGCGCTACTGGAAATTATGGTAGCTCTCTGTTTCTTTTTAAAAAATTCACAACAAATATTTGAAAATCATGTGCAAACTTATACTCTCTAAAAATTGAGTTGATGTTCAAAAATGTAATTAGTAAGAAAAACGGTATTTTATTAGGAAACCCTTTTACCTCTCTTCCATGTGGGTTGCAACTTCTACAAGCTTGTCCAAGTCTGTTTGTTTGTCAGCAACTGAATTTGACCTTCTGGTCCTGGTGGTTGTCTCTTTAGAAATTGTCTTTTTCTCTTCTGAACCCTTTTTAATTTTTCTTCTTTTTGAGGATTCGGTTTGCTGGTCTAAGGGGCTTTACTTTTATCTTTCTTTTTGGACTCACTAGTCTCTGCAATTGAAGGAGTTACAATTTGCAACCCTTCATACTTCCTCTCTATATCTATGACTTCTGTCAGCAAACTTGGATTATGCAGGGCTTTAGATTTGAGCCTAAACTTGTTGTTTTATCTGGTGTGTCTTTTCCTACTACCAGCAACTGGCTTTGCATCTATTTTCCTTCTCTTGCTGCTAATATCATACCCTGCATCTTTTAGGATCTCCTCATCAGACTTAGTGGGCTGATATTCCTTCTAAATATTTTGTTGAATGTCTGCTTCCAAAACTTCCGGTAGCACCTGTGCTTTGGATTTTTCTATAGTTACAGACTTACCTCTCTATGCTCTAGTATAAACCTTGGGAAAAGGAGAAATAGGAGGCACTATATTAATTTATTTGGGATTTCTCGTTGATGAACCTTATCCTTTCTCCAAATTATTTTCAACCTTGGTTGAAGGAGCCTTTTCCTTTCTTCCTTTATTCTTTTGTGGATGTTCTCCTTTTTAGCTTTTCTCTCAGTCTTCTTACCAACTCATGAAGTAGTTGGCTTCTGAATTTTCCCTTTCTCCTTGGCAGTCTGAGTATATTGTTGTGAAGCTGGAGATAGCCGAGCAGGAATATCTGGTGTAGGTGCAGGTTGTCCTGCCCTGCAAAATAGAAAATGTTCCCATGATTGGTTTGTTTTCCCGAGTTCTTCATCAACCAATACTTTAATAAGAGCTTGATGATATAAGCTATGCTCTGATGTAGTTGTGTGTGTTTGCATCCTAGCTGACATCTTTGTCAAGATATTTAGCAGAAAGAATGGTAAGTTGAGGGTCTTCATACCTGAAATATGAAACAAAAATCTCATATGATAAAGAAAAACAACAGTATACCTCCTCTCACATGTACGGTAAATTTTGATCAGCTTGACAGTCTCAGCCCATTCATTCTTGAGGTAACTGCTGGGAATTCCTTTATCCCAGTTAGGGTCTTTGTGTACGGCTTTAATGAAACTGTTGACGTATCCTCCAGTGATGACTTGGCCTTTAAACCATTTTTCTCTTTCATGTGGAAGGTTGAAAGCTTCAGCAATAGGCTCTGATGATACCTGCAATATGAGGCCATATACATTTTCTTCTTGCCCATCAAAAGAAAGTGCAAATTCCTTAGCTACTCTTAAATGAGAGCTTCCTACTATTGAATACAATGGATACCACCCTGCTTGAACAAAGAACCTCCTCACATTCAGATTAGCATCAACTAGATCAACTCCTTGGGGTTCAATGTGTTTTAATTTTCCTCCTTTCTTAGTCATCTTTAGTAATAAAGAAGGTTGATTGTTGAAATATGATAGGTGTCAAGATTAGAGGAGCTCACCTAATAGGTGTTACCGTGTCTTCAATGAAATCTGTCTGAAATCCAAGTCTCCTTTCTCAAGCTTCTCACTGGAGCTACTCATTCACTAACAGTTAAAATCGAAATTAATGGTTTTTCATGTCTTTCAGTGGTTTAAAAAGATATGTTGGTTCACCTTTCCATGCATGAGATTTTTCATAATGGTATAATATCTTAGACCATAGAATACACCTTATGGTAGTCATGATTAACTTCAGTTGGCTACGATGTTTCAGATTATATGCTACAGGTGGTTGGATTTGAACGGAGCTAGAGCTGGCAGTCGCCTCCATTATATCCTTATGATAGGCATAAAATTACGGTAGAGTTCATGCGTGATTTGTAGAAATTATACAACAAGCATGTACATCATGGATTCAATCCGATCTAAAAATGTACTAAAGATAGATACTGAATCGCTTCTACAAATCAATTGCATAAATTAAACACAATCACCAATCACATGAAGCAAATAAGAATCAATCAAACCACAACATAGATAATTTCCCAGGGATATATTGATACTCAAAACCCCTCTATCATATATTGTATATTCCACAAGGAATCATGAAACAATTACAATGCAACTCTTCTCACAAGAGTCTCTTGCAATCTGCCTATCGTCTCACACTAATCCAGACAAAATCGGGCCAACACTTAGCCCATTCTCAGCTTGTCTTCAGCTTGCCTTGCTCACGCAATCCCTGATGAATGCAATCTCTATTCTTTAGGAATTTCAGCCTTCCTCAACTGCGCTGAGTATCATGGGCATCCTGTGGTGTTTTAACTGCATTTGGGCATTCAGCTAATATCACAACTAATAGTCATACTTCCCTTTCACCTAGATCTCAACTAGGTCTCCACTGGAATTGACATGCATGCAGCTAATAATATTAAATCCTCAGTTGCATGTAATATCACTGATTGTTAATTAAATAATATTTAATTCACTTGATCTCTCACTAGTGTATCAAATAGTTACAACTAGCACAACTGATTTTAACTCACTTAATTGAGTTAAACTGACTACAACCTGCATCAAGTAATGCACCACTGCACTTCGAACTCTGTTACAACGAGAATTACTCTGCATGCCTCACCAACTACCATCAACTCGAAATTCATGAGTTAACTGAGTTTATCACACTCAGTTAAATATTACAAGTTATTTTGAGATTAGATTTCATTTTATTGTCCATCTTAATTAAGGGATAACTAAAATATACATGCACCAAATTTAGGCCACACCAGTGTAGGTGTTTATTGGACCTCTTGGTCCCACACTTAGTGTAGGTGTTGCTTGGACCTCCTGGTCCCACAATTAGTGTAGGTGCTATTTGATGTTTCCAGATGCCAATTTCATTGTTTCTTGTTGCAAACTTCAACATGATCAATATAAACGGTCATCACATTAAAACTGTAGATCCATGATCTACCTTAACACTTAATACATACCTCAACATGTGGATGTAGTGACTCAGCTGACAGACAGGACAAACAACGGTTGGATTTTACAACTGCGAATTGACACCTATCTTGCTCCACGTATAACCACAAATCAACTTAACATCACTCAATGTAAACCTTTCCTATCACGTGACCTAACTCATGATAAAAGTTTAAAACATAGTTGATAACAAGAACACGTGGCTTAACATAAATCGGATGCGGTTTTTTTTTTTGTAATAGGGGAGGTTACCAGAAAGCATCGGGTTAAAAGAAAAACATACATAAAACAGAATTAAAATATACTTTTTGACTGGGCTAAAATAGACGCTATCGGAATTTTCGGTAGCGTTCGAAATTTTTTTGAAATTTGCAAATTTTATCCTAAAAACAAAAAATTTAATGCATACTCATGACTTAGCACAGAATTGTGCTAACAATAGGGAGCTCAATAAGCTCACTATTAAAGATAAATTTCCCATTCTTGTGATTGATGAATTATTGGATGAATTACATGGAGCAATTTATTCTACTAAGTTGGACCTTCATTCAAGATATCATCAAATTAGAATGACGACTGAAGATATTCTGAAGACAACATTTCAAACTCATGAGGGTCATTATAAATTTTTGGTTATGCCTTTTGGCCTTACCAATGCACCTTATACATTTCAAGGGTTGATGAATTCCATTTTCAAACCCACCCTTCGAAAATTTTTGTTAGTATTTTTTGATGATATACTAATCTACAATATGTCTTGGAAGGATCATGTTCAACATGTTGACAAGGGGCTCAAACTATTAAAGGAGAACCAATTATAATCAAAAACCTCCAATTGTTTCTTTGGAGTACAAGAGGTGGAATATATGGGTCATATTGTATCTCAGGAAGGTGTTAAGTTAGACCCTAAGAAAATTAAAGCCATTAAGGAATGGAAAGTCCCCACAACCGTAAAGAAGTTGCAAGGATTTATCAGGTTAACATGGTATTATTGCATGTTTGTTAAGAATTATTTGAGAATAGTAGCACCTCTAAGAACATTAATGAAGAAAGATGCATTTTCATGGACTCCTAAAGCAACTAAGGCCTTTGAACATCTTAAAGAGTCAATGTGCCAAGCACCGGTATTAGCTACGCCACACTTCACAAAAAAACTTTATTGTGGAATGTGATTCCTTAGGAAATGTAATTGGTGTTGTTTTAATGCAAGAAGGAAGACCCATTGATTTTGAAAGCCGTCCAATTAAAGGAAAGTATTTACAAAAATCTATTTATGAGAACGAAATGTTGGCAATACTACATGCACTAAAGAAATGACGACCTTACCTAATGGGAAGACACTTCAAGGTAAAAACTGATCATGATAGTCTTAAATAATTTTTGGCATAAAAACTATCTTCATAAGAGCAACAAAAATGGGCCAAAAATATGTCAGGTTATGACTTTGAAATCATCTACAAAAAAGGGAAGCTAAATGTTGTTTCATATGCACTCTCAAGAAAGTATGAGGAGGTGGAAGCATTGCTTTGTGCCATTTCTATTATCCAACCAGATTGGATAACCGAAGCAAGGGAGGAATGGGAGAATGATGAAGAAGTGTGTACACTCATTCAAAAGTTGCAGCAAGATCCCAGTACATCTGATACATTCAGTTGGAAAAATGATTCCTTATGGTACAAAGATTGCTTATATCTTTGTAATAATTCCCAAATAAAACAAAATATTCTTTTAGAATTGCACACCTCTCCCTTAGGAGGACACTCAGGATTTTTAAAAACTTACCACAGGGTGAAGAAATATTTTTTTGGGGATGGCCTTAGAACTGATATTCAAAATTTTGTGGTAGAATGTTTGGTTTTTCCAGCAAAATAAAGTTGATACAATTAAGACCTTGGGTCTGCTACAACCTTTATCCATTCCAAGTCAACATTGGGAGGAGGTTTCAAAGGATTTTATCACAGGTTTTCCTAAGTCCGAAGGAAAGAGTGTCATCATAGTCGTAGTTGATAGAATTACCAAGTATGAACACTTTTGAGCATTATCTCATCCATTTAAAGTAAGTACAGTTGCTACTGCATTTATGGAAACAGTTCAAAAGCTACATGGAAACCCAAAGATTATTGTAAGCGACAGAGATCCCATTTTCACTGGAAATTTTTGGACGAAATTATTTTCTTATTTGGGTACTCAACTAGCTCATAACTCATCTTATCATCCTCAATCGAATGGGAAAACTGAGATAGTGAATTTTTTTTTGGAAGGATATCTTCATTTTATTGTATCTAATAAACAAACACAATGGGTGAAGTGGTTACCTATGGCTGAATGGTGGTATAACACTTCCTTCCATACTGCAGCAAAAATGACCCCATTTATGGCACTTTATGGATATCATCCACCGTCCATCACATCATATTAAAGAGAAAATTCTAAGTTTAAAGTAGTGGAAGATCACATCGAGCATCAAAAACAAGTTCTCCAACTCTTAAAGGATAACCTAAATTTGGCACAAAATCGAATGAAACAACAGACATATTAACATCGCACCGAGAGAATTTTTGATGTAGGAGACTGGATATTTTTACGGCTACAACCATACAAACAAATGTCCCTCAAGAAAGCTAAGAAGGATAATAAATTATCGCTAAAGTACTATGGTCCTTAAAAGGTGTTACAAAATATTGGTACTATGGCATACAGATTGGAGCTTCCTGCTTCTTCTTGAGTGCACCTAGTTTTCCATGTTTCATGCTTAAAGAAGGTTATAGGGGAAAAAATTCTAGTTCAAACAATATTTCCAAAGCTTGATGAGGAAGGAGAAATCATATTGGAACCTGAAGCAGTCACGAAAAAAAGAACTTGACAACTATGAAATCGATTAATTTTAGATTATCTCATCAAGTGGAAGAACTTACCCACTAAAGATTCCACATGGGAGAATGATAATTTTATACAGAAGCGTCCAGAACTACTCAAGCGTTGAGGAAAACACCTTTTTGAAGGAGAGGGGCATGTTATGTCCCTATATTACTAGTATATGTTGAGATTCAACAAGATGATGAGCTTAGTGAAAAGAGTTGCCTTCACTAAGTGGGCCCGCAGGCTATTTTTGGCGCAAAGTCTATTTTTAGACTATGTCTACTTTTAGACATGTGGATCATATTCTATGAGTTGCAAGATGCTATTTGTGGATGGTTGGTCAAGTTGGAAAAATAGATGGACTTCTATTTTTAGACATATTGGGCGGAGTCTATTTTTAGATTGCCAGTCTAAAACTAGATATGTCGAATATTATTAGCTCTTAATAATATTTGGACTCTAAACATTATCTTATTCTCTTGGAGCACTTTAGTTAAGTGCACAGATGTGGCACAGCAGTTTACAGAAGGAATTACGCTATTCCTAAGGGTTTACTGGAGATATTGCATGGAGGACTTCAGTTAGAACTCATGTGACAGAGTTTGGTGGAGTTGGAGAAGTAGTTGGTGGAGTTGTATTTAGTTTAACTCAGTTAGACTCAGTTGAGCTAGTTGTATCTAGTCTAACTGAATGATACACTAGTGAGAGTGGAGTGAATTAATTATTTAATTAATTCACAAATAATAACTCATTAATCAACTGAAGAATACATCAGTTAACTACAATGCATGGCAATTTCAGTGGAGACCAGTGGAGAGATAGGTGAAAGGGAAAGTGTGAGTATCAGTTGTGACTATAGTGATGCATTGATTGCATCGAACACTCAGTGGAGATGCCAATGAGGATTGCGTGATCCAGGATGGTGTAATTCGAACTCATTCAGAGCCATTCTTCAGTAGGGATTGCGCAGTAGAGGCAAGCTAGTCGGTGGCAAATATTGGTGCATGGATTTGCAAGATCGAGCTTGATTAGTGTGTAGCGATTGTATTGTACTGAGAGCTTGATATGATCAGCTTTGTATGAGGATTGTTACATGATCTCTATGACATATATTATATACAGATAGTTGGGGTTTTTAGCTTCAGGCTTTCCCGTTAAACAACTGTGTTAAGGTGTGTGAATATTTATTGTTTCATGTGTGCATTGCAATCTTCATTTAATTTCCGCAAATGATCAACGGTGGAATAGATTTTGTATTTTGCATGAAGTTAAAATAGTGTGAGATCAGGAGAATCTTGGACATATAACACATATGTTATATAATTTCTACAGTATAGTCCCTTGTTGTTGTTAGTGCAGCCACATTATTGTTATTTTTGTATCCCTGTAGTCCCCATATTGTTATTATTCTTCCCCATGAAAGCCCACTATTGTTATTGTTGTGCCCTTAAATTATTATTGTTAGTTCGGCTAGGATTATATTGTGACCCCATGGACTCCTATATATAGAAAGGATTTTTTTTTATTTGTATCATCCAAGAATTGTTCATTTATGTAATGTAAAGGAGGTTACCCCCTCGAAGAGGTTCATTTCTAAGTCATTGATCTCTCTTTTCTTCTATTTTGTGAGTTGGTTTCATAATAGATGCCTTTGCTGTTGAGGGGTTTTCCTCGGGTCTGTGGTAGACCTTGTTCAATGGGATATCTGCGGGATCAATTCTTGCAGTGAAATAAAATGGTGACCAGTGGAAAGATAGAGATCGAGAAATTTATTGGTTAGAGTTTTGATTTATAGAAGCTTAAGATGGAGGATCTACTGGTGGATACAAATCATTGGATCGTGGTAGATCCAGGTACTAAACCAATGAAAATTTCAACAGAAGACTGGGCGAAGTTGGATTAGAAGGCAAAGAGCACAATACGGTTGTGCATATCATATTCATTATTGTTGAATGTATCAGGGGAAGCTATAATGAAGGATTTGTGGGACAATTTAGGGATTTTGTACCAATCTAAGTCTCTTTTGAACAAATTGTTTCTACATCAGAAAAATTTGTATAACCCGAGTATGAAGGATGAAGACTCGGTGACAGAGCATCTGAATGCATTTAATATTGTGGTAAGCTAATTGTTATCTGTTGATATTAAAATTTTAGACCGAGATAAGTGCATCATTTTGTTATGTTCTCTACCATATGTGTGGGATAGTCTGGTTGTTGCAATAGGTAGCAATATAAATACTTTGAATTTTTATGAAATAGTCTCATCCTTGTTGTCGAAGGAGATGAGACAAAAAAATATGGAGAACCAGAATGGAGATTTCTTGTCTGTACAAGGATTTTCCTAGAACATAAACAAAAATAAGTCCTTGAGTGGGAGATATAAATCTAGAGGGAGATCTAAATCTTCAGGAAACCCTGTAAAGGTGTGCTGGATATGCGAAAAGGAAGGGCGCTACAAAAATGACAGTAGATCTAAATATCTTGAGAAAGGAAATGGATATGATGATGTTCCTTATGCAGAGGCGAAAACCACCTTAGATGAAGGTGGGGATGTGTACTTGGATTCTTCTTCAAGTACACATGCACATCATGAAGCATGGTTGATTGACTCAGGTGCATCCTTTCACTTCACTCTCCATAGGGATTGGTTCCGCGAGTATGAGAAATATGATGGTGGTAATGTCTTCTTAGGGGATGACAGGAAGGACAGAATCTTCAGATACAGAAAAATCAAGATGAAGTTGTAAGGTGGAAGGATTAGAACACTTCTTGGTGTTCTCCATATTCCTAAATTGGCCAGAAATATGATTTATGTAAGCAAGATGGATGACACGAGTGTAAAAACAATGTTCAAGAAGGACACCTACAAGATGGGTCGGGGAGCACTGGTATTGATGCGGGGAGTTTGGATTGGAAATATGTACAAGATTTTGGGTAACATTATTATTAATGGTGGCAAAAATTATGTGGTTCCTAAAAGTGGAGATGAAAATATTATGGTATGTCGAGAAAAGACCATGCTATGGCATCAAATGCTTGGACATATTGGAGAGAAGGGAATTTGAATACTATATCGTAATGGTATGGTAGAAGGTATGTCTAATTTCTCTCTGGATTTCGACTTATGTGAACATTGTGTATATGGGAAGCATAATCGGGTGAGTTTCCCCTCTGGTGCTAAGAGGGAGAACGAGATATTAGAGCTTGTGCACAATGATGTGTTTGGATTTGTGTCGGTTCCATCACTGGGTAAGTTAGCGTACTATGTATAATTTATAGATGAATTCCCAAGGAATATATGGATATATTTCCTTAGGAAGAAATCTAAAGTCTTTGATAGGTTTGACTAAGTCATATGTATGCTTTCAAAACTTTGTCATGTGTCAAATTGTGTGTGAAAGGTTTTCATGATGTCTCAAGTTCACTCTTGAAGCTTAGCTCAAATCTGGTTGAAGAAGGAGACAAACATCAAACATTATGCTATCTTCTCTGGGACTCAATTGTCCACATAGGGAAGATAACAACATCGTCTATGGAATTCCCATGTTATCTTAGCGATGATCATTTATAGGATGCCCATACTATCTTAGCGAAGAATGTTGAACGTGAAAATTCCAAGATATGCGTGCACTTAGTCAATTCCATTGGTCTTCCTATGGTTTTTGCTCATGGATTTTGATAAAAAAAGGCCAAGAAGGTTTGTATTTCTTCTAGAAGGTTATTAAAGTAAAAAAAAATCTATCTCATTAAATGAAGATAGTTGCATATAAAGTTAAGGTGAAAAGTTCAATGATTCAAACCAAATCCATCATATGAAAAGAGTTATCGAGTGCTCCATCACTTTGTGCATTTACTCGTTTAACCATTTCAAAAAATTTCAAATAGGAGAAGGATATGAGAATGTTTGGTTGGATCTTTTGCGCAGGTGGGAGTTGATATGCCTTTGAGTTGAGAGGAGAATAATTTTTTTCACTAGTTGTAGCAAATGTGTGCAGAACTCCAGAACACTTTCAGAGATCATATATCAGTTGTGGATTAGACTTTTGAGCAAGAAATTAAGATTTTTTTTTAAGGGAGTGTGTGGAGATTCAATTGTTCTACCTTTATGAAGGTGTTTTAGTGGCAGTTGAAGGGTTATTCATTCGAGTCATCATTGGTATTTGTAGTTGTTTTCAGTCTATAATTTCCTTGTAATCTTTATAACTGTTTGTATACTGAGGTAGTGGCCTCAAGTGAATGTTGATAATTTTATTGTTTGACTAATAGTGGCTCCTAGTTGGTGGCGGCCAATTGATCTCATTCTAAAGGAGTAGGGGCTCCTTACTAGTGGAGGATAGCTAAAGAATGTAAATGAGAAGAGTTTTAATTAATAGAAAAGGAGAAGCAACAATTCAGTGGTTTTCTACCCGAGGAGGGTTTCCACCTAAAAATATTGGTGTCTTCATGTGATGTTACTTGTGATTTTTGTGTGCATGAGTCTCTCCTTGTCTCATTAAATTTTGAATTATGAAAAGTTGTTATTTTCATAAAATTTGAAATATTTGTGCAATATTGATTCCCCTCCTCTTAGTGTTGTTAGTTTATAACAATATTATTGAGCAACTCATAAACTTGCTATTACACAGATAAAATTTTTGACTCAGATTTATATTTCCTTACTGACCATACATGCTTTTGATGACTAACACTACATGGTTTTATAAGTTGTGAAGGCAATTAAAAAGTAAACTTGAAAAAATCCTTTACTCACCCATCATAGAAACAACACATCAACCCCATGTCATTATTGTTGGTAATAGAAGTAACCACTGCAAAGATAAAACAAAGAAACCAAAGCAAAAAAGTAAAAGTTAGTATATTATATACTTTAGAGAGAACTACAATATTTGCACGAAGGTTTTATTTACATTATTATCACCTAATAAAAATGTTATCATACCATCTACCCCTCAAATATGAAGAGAGTACATGGTCGATTCTCTAGTCTGCATAACCAGTTCACCCACCCTGAAGAGATGCACTGATGACCACCCCCATGACCACGCTCACATTGGGAGGGACACCGATTTTGGGATTCCTCCGGCTTTAGGAGACATGTCTCACTAATTCCATCCGCATTGCGCTGTAAACATGTGTTTCGTGGCCCCGGGCATCCTATAAGATACGATGATGAGGTTAATTAAAATGGAATATGGTTTATACTAGCACTTGATCATTTTAATAAATGACCCGACGGAACGCCGAAGGGGACGACGCGAAAGCAGCACGGACTTGGTCATTTTGGTCTTAAAATGAGTTATAAATCTTGAACATGTCTTATTAACATTTTAGTCTTAAAATTTTTAACTCATTTAAGACAATTTCACATTAAAAATATTTAAAGCAATATTTCAATTTGCAATTCATTTTAAGACAATTTCACATTAAAAATATTTAAAACAATATTTCATTTTTCTAATTTATTTTAAACAATTTCACATTAAAAAATTTTAAAACAATATTTCATTTTTTAATTCATTTTAAAACAATTTCTCATATATATATATATATATATATATATATATATATATATATATATATATATATATATATATATATATATATATATATATATATATATATATATATATATATATATATATATATATATATATATATATATATATATATATAACAATATTTCATTGTTAAAATTTTGAGAAAAAAGAATACACTAAGTAAAACATTTCCTCAAAAACGCAATGGAACAATTCAATGCTGTGTTTTCTCAGTCACCTTTGTTTTGTATTGTCTATCTCTTTTTCCCAACTTATTATCGATGCCTGCAAATTTCTCCACATTAGTATTGCATACAAGAGTTTCAAAACTGAGCTGGGGTTACTTCAAAATATGATGTGGGTGCAGGATGAATTTGCCTATTCATTGATTTGACCAACTGTATATATTGTGTCTGGGTTGTCTGATACCATGTTGCATGAACTAATTCATTACAGTTTGTCCTTCATAGCAATATAAGAAATAGCAGTACCCATTAAATTGGTTTCTAATCTTAGATCTCGCAATTTTAAGTTGCTTTCAACGTTAATAAATTAGTTTGTATGCTAGTTCTGCAATCATTTTTCCAATTTTTATTTTATGGTGCTGGTAAATAGAGAAGAAAAGCATATGTTCGGCGGGGGGCTCTTATGGCAGTGCTGTCATACCTAGAATTTTTCTCCACTGGTGTTCAGGTGGTTTATCGTAATTGAAAAATAATTATATCAACAAATCGACAATTTTTATCGAAAATCCTACCTGAAGCTGTAAACATTCAATGCTCTTTGAAACTCCATTCAACATTCTAAAGGAACCATCTTTAAAGAGTAATTTATTTCAAAATTAAAATTTATAGGTTCTTTTATCCAGAAAATGACTATTGAAATGCACTAGAGGGTATTTTTCTTTAACATAAATGGTTATAAATTTGTTTTAGAAATTAGAATAATGCTCTTGTCAAGCCGTCCAGTAAGATGATACAAGGCAATATTAAGTCTGAAATGAAAATTGTTGAACAGATTATCAAAATGTTGAGACTACCATCTACAATAGCTGCTAGGTTAAAGGTTCCAGATCTGTCACTTTCTACTCGATAAGTGTTCAGCCGTATAAACTGTCCTAGCAAAATAACAACTTTACAAAACATTACATGTTTCAAAAACCAGCAGTGAACAAGCTCACCGTGGGCTTTCAAACCGTTACCGGATTTAGTTGACTGAATGACAGGAGATTGTTTTGTACCTTGAGCTGACCGTTGCTCCACAGTAGCATCCTCCTTATCCATCAGGGTGGGTTGCTCCATATGAAGCAACTGAAGGGAAGGGTGAGCCTATGATGGTTTCCTCCTATTGACAATCTTTCTTTATATCTACTCAAACCTGGCTTGCAGCATATCCATTCTTTCAATTAGCTCTCCAATATTTAACTGAGTCTATCTGAAAGTTGATTACAATAATTTTCCTTTGCATTGCCTTTGAGCTTTCAATGCACTTGTCTCCTAGTCTTCCATTTAGCCTCCCACTTTCCGGAATACAAAGAAAAGAAATTTTGTGCCTCTTCTACATTTTTCACGTTACTGGATGCCTCTGTGTAGCTTTGAGGACTCACAAACAGTACTTCGGTCTGAATGGCCATGTGGATTTTCCATGTTCCCACAAATCAAGCCTAAATTTGTGTGCTGGTTTGGGGCTTGATGATCGGGACTGTATGTGGGCTCAGAGGAAATCAAACAGACAAGTAATCTTCAAGCGAATGGATGGTAACTTCAAACAATTTCCAGGCATGTTGACTGTTAATACCATACGTTAATTGCTGCCCCATTCTTTAAAGGCCCATAATTAACACAGTACCTGCTGATAGAAATACTTGTGACTCGTTCACGTTGCATATGCATCCAAAATTAATTTTCAAGTGTGTTGTGTGCTTCATAGAAGATGGTGCAATATTGAAACAACCCCCACCACCTCCTCATCCCCTTCCCCCACCCTCCCATTCTTTAAAGGCCCTTAAATAGCACCTAACCAGTTATTCATGCTTTCACTTCAACTATTATGCATTTATGTAACCATCAAATTGCACCCATTATATATATATTCAATGGTTAAAAATTGCCATATCAAGAGCTATCATTATATCTAAAAAACATAACAACTATCCGATCTGTTTACTGGTATCCAGCATCACAGAGAATGAACAATAGAAAAATACATCATCACCATACAACATAAAAATAACAGAATTTTTAAAGGGGACTCATTCAATTTATGTCCAAGATAACCCAGTATATCATTCATAATCGTTCTTCAGTCATGAGATTGTAATATCCCAAAGGGATTTCTGTCCTTAAGGTTTCTATGTTAGCTAGGGTTTCTAAGAAATCAGATTATTCACAGCAGCGTACATTTTTCTATTTATCAAACAATAAGCATACATCTATATAATGCATGAATATAAAAGATCTTCACAGCAAGATAATTGTTCACAAGTCACACTGAATTTAGGGCTCCAATGAACCATTAATCCACTAGTGAAATTTTGTTTCTACTGACAGTGTTAATAGATCAACAGTATATTGTATCCCACCTATTCAAATCTCTGAACAGACCACTGATTTTCCACTAAAAAATTGTACACACTACAAAAGTTTGTTTTTGCATGGACTATCCAAAACTGCTTTGCTGATTCCAAGCTCTTTTGGTGGGGTCTCCTTTTATTGTTGCACAGCCTTGACCAGGATACCCTGGTATGCACCTGCAGCACCGGGCCAGTCAGACACGGCCAATGCAGGCACAGGAGGGATTGCACTAGGTTCAGGGACCCCCATTGTGCATTTGGAATATACCTTCAACATACCAAGTAACAAATACAATGTACAACAGGATTCTAAATTCACTTAACAGAACGAGTAATAAAATCCATATGCACAAATTATTATGCAAGCACTTACCGTGATGTCTCATTTATGACCAGGAAGGATGGTTCCTCGCATCTGCAGCAGAACCATTCTTGCAAGCATCCAAAAAAGGCATCCAATGCTATGTTTTCCCTTCTTGTTGGCAGGTATCCCAATATCCACATGTTTCATTGGTGAATCTGTGTCACAGAAAGCAATGGTTGAAATATTACCTAGGGCCACTTCTCTTATGGGCTACAACAAACATCCAAAGATGTTCCCCATTATTAGAAAAGGCGTGAGACATGAAAGGATCAAGAACTTGTGTGGAACAAAAAAGCAGAAAAATGCAGAGCCATTACCTTATGGTCAGTCCTTGGATCAGTGAGGATCAACAAACGATGCTCGTTAAACGAAGTCTACATATAATTTGTAAGCGTTCCAGGAGTGTGCCTGCCGCCTATTGCATGTGCTCCAGTGTATTGAGAAAACTTAAAGACGACACGCTACCCATATGGCCTTGCGGACTGGACAATAATATCCTTTGGGTTTTCAATTGCAACAATCACCCTTGCAGCGAGCTGAAGATTTTCCCAAGTCTTACCTAAACTGATGATGAATATCCCTATCAACAAAGACCAATAAATTTCTTTCAGTAAATTCCTAGAAGGTGTGACGTCACTGTATTATTCGAACTGATATCGATCTCTCTAATCAGAGAGGCATTTAAACACAAGATCCCTATCAACAAAGACAAAAAAAAATTGCTTTCAGAAAATTCTTCCAACAACAAGAAGTGTGACATCCTACTCGAACTGATCTCGATCTCTGATCAGGGTAGAGCAGAGAGAAATCTAAACAAAATATGCTAAACCTAAACATAACATATCAAAATCGGATGCAACCATAACAGTCTTTAAAAGGGCACCCCATGTCTTTTTATGCTTTCTATGGCTTCCTATATCATTGGCATTTTAGTTAGCATTAGGTCATGGGTTTTTATACGGGTAACAGAGGCTTTATGCAATGAAAGGACAACAGGGACAAATATAAACGCTGTAAAATTTGCAACACTGCGGACGAGAAAATAAATGATTTTACACCGGTGTATAATAGGCCATATATCTACTGAGGACATCTACCAAATTTGGGCAAGAATAATGTGATCAAATTGTTTTTTTTCTCGTACTGATACGATCTATTTTAAAGGAGCAAACAAAAGGAGCACAATATTTCCGAGACTTCCACACCAATGTTATTACACTGAACAACCCAAAACGGAGGGCGCTACATTCTACACACAGAGTAAGATTATTCCAGTACTAACAAAGGGAAAACAGAGATAAGGGTCGGTTACCATCAGAACGCCTCTTGTACACCGAACGCTCCATCTGAAAATCACAGTTTTTCGTGCCGAGATGAACATTGGCAGCAAGCATCATCTGAATATCTGCCTCCTTTTGAGACAAACCCCCAGTCTTTTGCGCCACTTTCAGATCTTCCGGCTCCTGCACACTTCACTGTTACTCTCCCCTTCCTCCGAGCTTTTGCAAAACCTAAAGCATGAGAAAGCCCTGGAGGTTGTAATTTTCTTACTCTGGTGATTCTTTCCATAGTGGATACGTGGAAGAAGGAAGAAAGTCAAACAAAATTATTAAGCCAGATTCAGGCCTGAAACCAATTCAGAGGTTTAATAAGTCGAAAATTCAAATGCAGAAATTATACCTAAAAAAGATGAAATTCTGAAACATTAAAATGCAAATGGGAAAATTAAAGTAAACGAAATACCTCTCTTGGGGTTTGTATTTAATGTTGTTTCACACGAGGGAAATAACTCAGAACAATAATATCCATTCACGCCATGAGGGTAATCTATGTTGCAAAGAAAAACCCTATGGAATGTCTGTATAATGTTGCTGCACACGAGGGAAATAGCATATTGAGGTTTAGCATATTCTTACTTTTCCCAATACAACCAAGATTCCACTCTGCCCGAATAAATTGAACTTTAATTTGAAGAAAAATAAAAGTAAAGGAAAAAACTTTAAATGAACATTTCAGAATATCACAAAGTTATAAACCTTAATTCTAAATAACATCCAACATTTTATGATATCCCAAAGAAATAAATAAAGAAAATCATCTTAACAGGACCATGATTGTGATTATTTTCTCTGAAAGTTATTCCCTGCCAAAATGATGGCCTGATTGAGACACATTCGTCAAATGTACTAGACAGATCTAAAATGCTTGGAATATAGTCATCACCAATATACAAAGGAACTCAATTCGAAAATGGTAAAAGCTGCAAATAAAATGTGTTCACAAGAGCAGACCAATGATAATCCAAATATGGAAAATTGCAGTCACCAGACAAAAACATCGATGACATCCAAACGTTTTTATACTCAAAAAAATCCTGGAAGATGACTGGTTCAATGAGCCAGTTAGAAAAGAATTCAATTTCCACAAATTTGAATAATACTTCTTTATTAAGAATCATCATCAGACAAGATATCATAAATGAGAACAATTTTTTACTTTATGTAGCTTTGTCATGAGAATTATGTTTCACTTCAAATGGAGAACTCTATTCTCAACCTGGATTTGGATTACAAGAGGTTGCAATATACTCAGAGACTATGCAAGCATATTTAATTTGACCATAAGTTCAAAGGGAGGAAGCACTGGCAATGATTTGACCATGGCCTCACTCAAAAGCATACAACTTAAAAGCTTGCTACCAGTGAGCAGCAGTTTTTTCTGTGTCCAGAGTTCATCTTAGGGCTTCTTTCAACAGAATAGCTTTCTTCACTAAATCACATTCATCACCATTTTCAGAACTTTTAAAACAGTAGGAAGATAAGATTTACAATATATCTTCAAGGTAGGAAAAACATGGATTTTATTTCATGTAAAGAGAATTAATTGCATCTCAAATTTACCAGTGAGTAGAACTTACATCAATAAAGACTCAAGGAATGCGAATGGAAAAAATCAAAACCTATTACTGTACAAAATAACTTCCACACCCACAAAATTTCATTTGCATCCATGATTCCTTGGCCCATCATTCTCAAAAATTCATAGCAATAGATATATATATTCATATAGATCAAAGTCCAGACAAATTGATATGATACATCAAACATAGGCACTTACTGAGGGAGAAAGACGAAACATCAGGCCTTCTTCTGGGCAAGTCTGCAAAAGCGAAAATCACAGGCCATGTCGTCTTCTTTCAGACACAGATCCAGATAATAATAATAATAATAATAATAAAACAGAGACCATGTGGACCAACTTGCCAGGGCCTGCTATTTGATGCTCAAATAATTGTAATTCACCAAAGCAAAAAATGAAAACAGATCAATGGTGAGATTCCCAACACTTAGGGCAGGAAGACTCAGAGCTAAGAGTTGGAGCCTCTGGGAGACTGCAGCAGAAACAGGGGAAACAACTTCGGATCCCTTTCCCTTGGCGTTTGAAGAGGCGAGGGATGCAAATAGAATCCCTTCTCTGCAATGGCCCTCTCCTCCTGTGAAATCGAAGATTCATCGCACGACGTCGAATTGGAGGGGCAATCAAAGGGGTCGGAGCCATCAGGGTAATCTATGTTGCAGAGCAAAACCCTCTGCAACATGAGGGTAATCTATTCGTTCACGCCATGAGGGTAATCTATGTTGCAGAGAAAAACCCTCTGATTCCACAGAATTTCCTCCAAAAATTGCAGCGTGTATCTCCTCTGTATAGGGAAGTTCCAAATCAAAAATTACGAACAAATGAACCGACAAAAACCCATGTCTAATTCCATGGCGGATACAGGCCGGGATCTGGAGATCAATTCCAACACTGCTTCGGTACCCGAGCTCCAGAAATCGCTTCTCTCGAAAAGCATCCCAGACGCACCCGAATCCGACCAAGTCGAGCTTGATCCCACGGTCGCACGCCTGCAAACCGTTCTGGTGATGCTGGGACTCGATCATTCGGTCGTGCTCAATACGTTGTTGGCTTGGCTTGTCTTCGTGGTGCTGGGAGCAGTGGTGCCTGCGGTCACCCTGTGGGCAACCAACTGCACCGACTATCATAAAGTTGAGGTGATTAAGTTTGAATTGATGATACAGATCTCCAAATCTGGTTTAGCTGCAGTTTCTATGTTGTGCATGGAAGGGGGACGACGCGACAGCAGCACGGACGCGGAGGAGCTGACGCGCGCGGGAAGCAGCTGAGAGCAGGAGGGTGGCAGCAACTGCCAAGTGTCAAATTTTGAGAGGCTGGAAGGGCGATAGGTTGAGCACTGAGATTGGCTGGGAGCACTGTTCATCCCAGCAAAGCTCATAGTAGGAACACCTTCGGCGTAATGACTTTAATAAATAATTCGAATTTCTTTACAATAAATTTTTTATATATGAAAAAGCAAAAAAGGGTTAATTTAAAATATTAAAAAATATTAAAAAGTTATTAGTATAATAAATATTTTGAAATTTTAATTTAATTTAAATATTTGTTAAATTTTTTAATTTTTTAATTATTTTTAGAATCAATTAAAACTCAATTTAATTATGTAGTTAATAAGGATTTATTCTTATTTTAACAATGTTTATTTTTTAATTGATTCCAACATGTGACCTTTGATGAGGAAGTACATTTTTTTATCACACCACAATTTATTTTTAAATATAAAATGATTTTCTATTTTTTCCCCTAATAATCTAGTTAATATGTCTTGAGGATTAACCACATTAGATGGGTCGAAAGCTCGACCAAATTTTAGTGATGTGATTAATCTCAAATACATTCATCTATATTAAGAATATGTTATCTTGATTGATTGTGAATTTTATTATTATCGGTCTAGATTTATCTTAACTCTGGATCTACCAAGGGTTCAGATGGATCAAACCTCTTTTCATTCTAAAAGAGGTTTGCATATCAAAAATCTCTCTCGACGCTTATTATTACTAGCCTAGGCCCATCTTAACTCTAGATCTACTCTTTTGATCCAAATGGAAAATGGCATCAACCCATGGTATTCATCTACCCATGTTATCCATCCACCCATGGAATTTACCCATGATATTGTAAATGGCATCAACCCATGGTATTCATCCACCCATGATATTTATTCGCCCATGGTATTGTGTAGGTGACCCATGGTATGTATCCACCCATGGTATTCATCCACACATGGATTTGGTCCATTGGTATTGTAAGTGGTATCTACCATGGTATTGGCCTATGGTATCTACACATGGTATGAGACTAAAAAAGGCTATAAATAACAAGCCTCACTTTGTAAAAGGACAGATTGTCTGCCACAATGTAGCTTCTATAGTTATTCTCTATTTTAGTCAAACAAGTTTCTTTGTGGTTTTATTTTCTTTGTGTTCTTTCCTTTTTTTTTCATTTTAATTTTGCAGATCTTGTCAGATCCATTTAAAATTTTTAGATCTTAGGGGCCTCCCCCTGAGATCTGGATCAGTGGTATCAGATTCAGGTTACGCCTCCATGGGAATGAGGGTTTGAAACATATTTCAGTTTCAATGTTTTGCAGCAATCTTCAGCAAAATCCATGAATGTTTTTGGGCGGCGAGTTTTCAGATCAGATCTGAAACTTTTGGTGAAAAATTTGCCAAAAAAAAGACCAGATCTGGATTCCTTGCGAAAAAATACTCAAATTCAAAAAAAAAATCAGCCAAATTGGAGTTCGGATGAGGGAGATCTCGCTGATTCAAAATCAGCAATGTTGAAGCAATTTTTCTGATGACAATTCATGGACGGCGGCTCTCCTGTCATTTTTTGCAATTTTTAATACAGAATTTCATAGAAATGGAGATAGATCTGAGCTCCTCTTGAAAAATCACCCAAGTTCAAAAAAAAAAATCGGTCGAATCAGAGCCCGGATGTGGGAGTTATCATTGATTTAAAATCAACTATTTTTTCAGAAATTTTGTGACGGCGTGACAGTTCCAGCGCAAATCTGAGAGTCTAGAGTCTCCATATAGTGGTTTCAAACACATGAGATGATGCAGAATGATCATTCCATTTCCAAAAACAGGTTATAATAAATATTCTAAGTTATATTGACAGAGTTATGCTCATTTTAAATCTGGAGTAGCATTCGGAGTGGGTTCCCTTTGGAGACGTGCCCTCTCACCCCGCTTTAGTCGGCACCTGCTTCACATTCATCATTTTCATCATAGCAGCATGCGGCTTGGGTTATTTGGAGACGTTCCCTCCCACCCCAAGCTATGTAGGCACCTGCTACTTCATCAACAATCAGCATCATTGTGATGGGTCAACCGCACAAAATATTTTTCATCGAAGTCCATTTGCTAGGCCGCACACTGTTAGTCACACAGTTGGTCACAAGAATTACAGGGTATCTCTATCCTCGGATCTTCGTTTGTCATGGTTTTGGTTCATCCACAAACCCACACTTCATCGAAGTCCATTTGCTAGGCTGCACACTATCAATATCACAGTTGGTCACAAGCATTACAGGGTATCTCTATCCTCGGATCTTCGTTCATCATGGTTATGGGTTAACTACACAAAACCCTTCTCTTCAGTGGCTCTTCATATTCAACAAAGGCTTCTCAAGAGGGAACTTCACGCAATGGGGACCATTGCTTCTTAAGGAGGGAGGAATGATCCAAATGGAAAATGGCATCAACCCATGGTATTCATCTACCCATGTTATCCATCCACCCATGGAATTTACCCATGATATTGTAAATGGCATCGACCCATGGGATTCATCCATCCATGATATTTATTCGCCCATGGTATTGTAAGTGACCCATGGTATGTATCCACCCATGGTATTCATCCACACATGGGATTTACCCATGGTATTGTAAGTGGTATCTACTCATGGTATTGGCCTATGGTATCTACACATGGTATTGTGACTCAAAAAAGGCTATAAATAACAAGCCTTAGTTTGTAAAAGGACATATGGTCCGCCACAATGTAGCTTCTACAATTATTCTCTGTTTTAATAAAACAAGTTTCTTTTTGGTTTTATTTTCTTTGTGTTCTCTCTTCTTTTCTGGCATTCTAATTTTGCAGATCTTGTCGAATCCATTTCAAATTTTTAGATCTTGGGGGCCTCCCCTCAAGATCCGGATCATCTTTTCACTCTAAAAGAGGTTTGCATATCAAGAATCCCTCTCGGCGCTTATTATTACCAGCCTAGATCCATCTTGACTCTGGAACTACCAAGGGTCCAAATGGATCAAATATCTCTTCACTCTAAAAGAGGTTTGCATATATGCCTTAATAAATATTGTTGTAATGGCTTCATAAAATTATATATTATTAAAAGCCTGTGAAGTTTTAAATTGATGGTGAATGGGTGTATTGTTAAGGTACTTGCGAAAAGGTCAATGCTCCAAATCCCCTGTGGGTTAGGCAACTAAAAAAATATTCTAATAAGTCCCCTAGTTGGATAACAGAGTGTTTGACACAACATGATGTTATCCCCTCCACCTTGTTTCAAATACTAAGGGGGAACATCTTTGGCCGATTGTGCTAAGGCTCAAGGAATATGCCCCACCACACTCGTGGAGTTTTGACTCTTTCTAAGTCATAAATTCCCAGTATATACTCTTGGTGTTATAGTGGCAACCTCTAGGTTTGATCTTGGTGAGGTATATATGGCTTACAAGTTGTTGGATATACTCTTGGAGTTATAGTAGCAACCTCTAGTTTTACTCCATGATATACTCTTGGTGTTGTAGTGACAACCTCTAGGTTTGATCTTGGGATTCCAAGATATACTCTTGGTGTTATAGTGGCAACCTCTAGGTTTGATCTTGGGATTTCTAAGTCATAAATTCCCGGTATATATGGCTTGCAAGTTGTTGGATATACTCTTGGTGTTATAGTGACAACCTTTAGGTTTGATCTTGGGTCTCACCAAGATTACTCCTACCATGCACTGATTCACCATGGTAAATAAAATAAAATAAAATATTATATGGAAGTGAGTCTCCTCTTGGGACAACCGAGTGGTTCACAATGGGATGTTATCCCCTCCACTCGATTTCAAATCCCATAATGGAACATCTTTGGCCCGTTCTAATAAGGCTCAAGGAGTTGGCTACCCCACCCTATTGGATTCTCTACTCTAACTAAGTCATAAATTCTTGGTATATTCACCCCTTCTAGTAAGGCTCAAGGAGTTGGCTTACCCACCCTCGTGGATTATCTACTCTAGCTAAGTCATAAATTCTCGGTATATCTAGCTTAGGCTTTGATCTTGGACCTTACACCATGGTAAAAAAATAGGATTGGATAAGGTCATACTCAATTCTCAAAATAGGTTGAGATTACAAACTTCAACACATGCAAATTAGATCTTTTCCAAATTTCTTTTCAAATTACTAATATTTTTAATCTTTTAAGTTTTAAATAAAACTCTTGGGCCTCACACCATGGTAAAAAAATAGGAGGTGATAAGGTCATACTCAATTCTCAAAACTGGTTGACATTACAAATTTCAACACATATTTTTAAATTAGATCTATTCCAATTTTTTTTTCAAATTATTAATCTTTTTAATCTTTTAAATTTTAAATAAAATTATAGTTATCTTGAAAAGTTTTTCTTCGTACTTTTTTATACATAAAAATAAATTTTAAAGAATTCCAAATAATATCTTACTTTCTTAATATAATATAAATTATATTTAATTTTAGTGAACATTAATAGTCATCTCATATTATATATAAACAAGGCTACAAGGTAGCTATTACCTGCCCCTTAATGTAAATATAGAAATGTTACAATTTGAGTTTGAGTATGTTTATGAGTAATTGTTTTCAGTGTCTTGTTAATTCACTTAGTAAGAACATATGGATAACACTTTAAGATTGGAATCTATCACGTTTAAAATGCTCAATCATAAATTAACTAATTATAAATATATTATAGTTAAGAAAATAAGTTTTTATTTACATTAATTATAATTTAATACTTAATATATATATATATATATATATATATTTATTTATTTATTTATTTATTTTGTTCAATCTGCCACTTCTCTTTAAATTATTTGTGCTAATAGTTTGTTTATTTATTATTTTATACTATTAAATATTGAACTGCAATTGCAAAATACTCTTAATTTATATAATTTTTATTAATGTAAATTTAGTAAATCATGATAAATAAATATAACAAATTATTTTTTAAAATAAGTTTCCACTTAAATTATTATTATCAATAATTTTTTTATAATATTTAGGTATGATAGAGTTCTTATAAATTCAATTTGCATGATATTTATACATCTTCTATACTATAAAATTTTACCTTTTTCTTTTCTTTTCTCAGTAACACTAAATCTATTAATTTATAATATAATGGTACAAAATTGCCTCTGTCTCAGCTGAGGAAGCCTGAGAACAGGGCCTGACTGCCAAGAAAACCATAATTTGGACTGCCCACCGTGGGGAAACCAGTCCAGTTCAGATTGAGAGTTTAGACTGCCACCCACAACGGGGAAACCAACTGTACATTCAGATTGTTCAACAAAAAAGCAAAAACCTATAGCATGCCTCGCTACAAGCGTAGGATGAAAAAGCATGAGAACTGAAAATAACTTAGAGATATTGTGCTTGAAGGACAAAAACCTCAAGGGCTGCCTCTGACTACTGTTCATTGATTGGAGATGGCGGTTCTTCAATGATTCTGCACCCGAACTCATCGCCATATCCGTCTTCAGCAGCTGAAGTGGGCTCTTTTCCTTTGCTCATATCTTCCACGCTCTGGACCTGCATAGATACGCTGGGGGCAGAGTATAACTAGGCCAAGGCTTCCTTGGCTGAATCAGCTTCGGTGGTATTGGGCCTAGTGGGACCATGAGGAGCAGTAGAGGGACCGGGAGGCGCAGGTGGAGGAGACTCCAAACTGGCCGATTCCTCACTAATCGTGATAGTAACATGGACGCGGAGGACCGGTTTATCAAATTTGCATTCAAAAGTAAATTCTGCATGTTGGGAAGTCTGGCTAAGGAAGGGAGGGAAAGTCGGTTGGGGAGCGGAGGGATAAGCAGAGGTATGGAGATGGGGCACAGGGGAAAAATCATAGGGAGGCGGAGGACACGCAGAGGGAGGGGCGGAGCCAGGGTTGCGAGGCGTGCCCCTGTTGTTCCTGAAGTCCAAAAAGTGATCACAGGAGAGCTCTTCTGAAGACGAATCAACGGAGGGAGAAATCTGAGACCGAGAAGCCCGACCACGACTAGAGCCTCGGCGGCATCGCATGTGATGGCGCAGTCGAGGCATGGCGGGGAAGAGAGGCGGATGAAACGGGCAGAGAAGGAGTGGCAGCGGAGGACCAGGAGAATTTCGCAAAGTGTTTGAGCAACAGAGCAGGCTATGCGAGTGGTGAAATTTCGGAACCGTTTCCAAGCAACACAAGAGCTTGCACCTCCGGTCAGTCTGCGTTCTAGCACTAGGCTTTGCGCAGTCGGCTGGGTAGGAGGCACAGAGAAGCGAAGTCACAGAGCAGACAGGGCAAACACCATGAGGATTAGCACAAGCCATTGCAAGAGCCGAAGTAAATCGAAATGAAAGCTTGCTGCGGAGATGGTTCGAGAGTGAGCAGTTAAGGCTGCGAGGGGTGGCGAAACGAATGCCACCATTAAGTCGAGTGTGGGAGGCCATGTGGCCAGCTCCAACGGACAGCCTCGGGAGGCGCTAGGGGACGTACGTCCCATCAATTGCTGGAAGCAACCGCATCCGGAGTATAAAATTTTGCTTTTATTTTTAAATAAATATTTAATTTTATTTTTAGTTCTTGCTACTTAGTTTAATTTAATTACTAATTTATTTTGTATTGTTATTATGTAACTAAAATTGGTTAAACGTAATTAATATTTAACTTATTTATTTATTTCAACTCATTCACGTTCTAAAAAATTATTTAAAAAAATAATACATGTATTTATGAATTTAAAATTATGTACAATTAAGTAAAAGTAAGTTAATTATATAGTATATAAATTTTTATTTTTTTTTAGAATGATCTAAAATATAATGTAAAGTCATTTTAATACAATTCACATTTAAAAAAATATTAATTATAAAAATAATTAATATATGCATTAAATAATATTATTAACCATGGAAATTTAAGCTTAAATTATTATGGAAATTTTTTAATTGTAAATAGCTTTTGTTACTCTACCATGAGCTAATATTATATAGACAAAATTTATGCTATACTAGAACTAAAATTCAATAATATATTTGCTATTCAATAATAAGCATATAAGTCAAATGTAAGGATTGTTGTGTTTTTGCTTGGTAAAATTGCTTTATTGATTGTAAGTTTAAAATGACATATAGAGTTTTCATATTTCACTTAGGAAAAAAAATACACTAAAATTTCTGGTTTGAGGATCTAATTATTGTAATGTGGTATTAAAAAAAAAAGAGTTAAAAAATTGGGTAATAGATTTTAGTGTTGAGTTTATAAATTTTTAATCAATAAAATTAAAAAATATATAAAATAATTAAATTTTATATTAAAAATTAGGCACGCATAGTAATAACCTGATACTATATATATTTTTGAAATATTATATATATAAATTCCATATTATATAAAATAAAATACCTTAACATAAAATAAAAATGCTTTAATTAAATATATAAAATTTAAATAAATAACCAAAATATATATATGAAGTTTAAATTGAGTTTCTAACAATTTTGAAAGATTAACCTTTATCCATAATGAACAAAACCTATTAACAAACTAGTTTAATATATTAAAATGAATTTATTTTAGAACATTCATTTTTAATAATTATACGTCCTCATGGAAATGTATATATTTGAAGTAGTTTCCATTCTTTACGTTGTCATACATAATATCTTATTCCGACCCTTGAAAAATGATTCAAAAAAATTGTCTATCAAAAACAAATTTAACTTAAAGCAAGCCTTTAATAAACCTTCCTTACAAGCATTTATTTGATTTAGTTTATATTCCTCCGTTGTATACAATATCTGCCACGATGTCCTATAAAAGTATTTGTGTAAGGAATCTACTAATAAAATTAATAGAGATATTATCAAGAAAATAACTTAATGGTAAAATCAAACAATTTGTATGAATGGAACATCAGTTGTAGGCTTCAAAATTTTTATTTGCAGATGTCGTTATTAATTACAACTCTCGGTATTATTAATTATGTTGAATCCATTGAAACGTTGCGGAGAATTATTAATTACGTTGCATCCATTGAAACATTGCATCGGATTATTAATTACGACTCCCAAGGTTATTAATTACATTGCATCCATTGACAAATTGCATAGAATTACTATTAATATTGACTCTCAGGGTTATTAATTAGGTTGCATCCATTTGAGACATTGTGACGAGTTATTTTTTAAATTAATTATCTAAACTTGAACAAAACATTGGTAGGTGGAAGGAGCTTCTTCCCGTGCCTTCTTCCCTTGGTTTTCATTACATCAAAAGATTGGTCGTGCGGGGTCATTTAGTTTTCTGTCATGGTTTTCTTGAGAACTTCGCCTCAAATATTATGAAGTAAATTTGCATTTGGGTTATTAAATGTTTGTTAATTATGCATTGTACTTTTACCACAATTTGCAAAGCATTTTCCAATAACATGTTCAAAGTATAGACCAATAAGAAATCAGAAAAATAAATTTAAATAAATAAACAATAAAAAATTTTAATGTTTAACTATGGAAAATTATAAAAAAAAATTGCAAATAGAAAAATTAATGTCAACATCACAAAAAACCCAATGCATAATACCTGCTAAGGCAGGTACAATAATATGAACTAAACACTTTATATCCTCTTTATAATTAAGTCCGTAGGTGTGATCTATTTCAAATTAGCGCTTCCGAAGTTAATGATTAAATTATAAGAAATAATTAAGGGTATGGTTGGGATTTAATTGTGACTTTTTTCTTTTCAATTAAATTAAGCCCCTTATTGTATTCCTCCGAGCATGTTTACTATGTTTACCTATTCACCACCAGAAATGTATTTTATTGGATTTTGAACGAAGCCATTATTCTTAGTGTTTGGTTGGGTTTTTGTCTTTTGTTTTTTTTGTTTTTTTTTTTTTGGGTTAAATAAAATTTTATCAACTATTTCATTCATAAAGTTAAATTAGTAAATATTTTATATATAATCTATAATTGTAACTTTCGATGTATTTAGTAATTTCACATTTTAGAACATATAACATATTAATATTGTAACATACGCCCGTTAACTTCACATGGAAATGTAAGGAGTTAAAATTTTTTATAAAAGTTACTCATGGGTAACTATCGATTCACTATTAAATATTTCTTACTCATCATTACATAGAATGTTTACCAGTTCATAGTGTAACTTTTAGAATAAGAATAGTAGGCTCCTTAACCATTAACAACTTCCATTATAATACATTAACATAATATTGTATGATGTAACCTTCCACTCATTTCATTATTTATGTAGTCATCACCTACTTGGAATTATGGAACTTCACAACAAGAAAGGAATCAACATCATCATCTTGACACAATAATCAATCACATCATTGAACACCAATATACCCTGGAAACCTCGTAGGGTGAAAACCAGCAAACGTTTAATTTTATTATTAAACGCTCGTGAGGGTGATCAGCCCTCACTCAATGGCTTTTAAAGGAGACCATCCCCTAACCATCGTTTATAAATCTTACAAGGAAATATACAAATATCTAGCTAAAAGCCATTATAAATAAATATGATAGCATTTACCCTCTGGTCTTCATATCTTCATATCTTGATGGCATGGATGTACCTATAATGGTCCATTGTACACTGGATCATCCTGTAGTTCGCACTCATCTGCATGAACCATAATCATTTACCTGCCACCAGGTTAAGCATACTATTTCCTTCATATGTATCACCATCATTCCCTGCTAATGATGCCTTCAACATACATTAATGTCAATATTCATAAAGTATTAATCAAATATTTCATATATCTATACTAGAGAGGCTTCTCCATCTACTCTTGTATATTCATGACATGAAAGTAAAATACCTTGACATTCTCTCTTTAACAACACATACTACATATGTTCTAGTTATAAGTAATCACATTAACTAATGTTTCCCTCGCATAAGCACACATTCCTACAAGAAAATAGCTATAACTCCCTAGCATTTCTTTAAAATAAACTGATACATCAGTTACTATATTTGTGCATGCGATTTACATAGATTTTGATCAAAATAGCTAACCCTTAGGCTATTACTTTTAGAGCATGGAATGCAAGCTAAGATATCAAATGTTGCTCCCATGCAAATTCATATAGATTCCAAAAGAGTCTCCCCAAAGGAGTGCTTACACAACGAAGCACATAGCTTCCTTCACGAGTCTTTCCAAAGAAGTACTTAATACCAGAGAACATGCAAACACATATTTCCAGGAATTATAACATAAAACGTGTCTTCTTCTCCAAATGTTATCCCAACATTACCCATACATGTATATCAATTAACCAAAACAAATGTGTATTCTTTCCAATGAAATCTAATACAAATATTGCATGCCTATGCATGATCTTATTCCAAAAGAAATTAACATCATAGTCATGATACCATAGAAGTAATCACACAGTTTATTCTTCTAAGGAATATAATTGAATAGTTCCTTTATCCATGGATTTATTCAATAACTAAACTTTACGAACACCATGGTAAACTATCCATGGATTTATTACATAACTAATATTTAAAAACACCATGGTGATCTATTCATGTATTTGTTAAATAATAAATACTTAACAACACCATAATAAACTATATATACTTATTCACAACATGGTTAATGTATGCATACAGATTCATAAAAACTCTTCCAAGAATATTAATATGAGAAAACTTCTTTTTTCTTATTCATCGCACATGAAAATATTTCAAGAGTTACCCTCTTTAATCTACATTCATTTTCAAGAAAATAATATTGGATTTATTATCACTTCTTTTCCAAGAACTCTGACTTTTAACTATTGTTTTCATTCGTGCAAATACATGTTCTCGTTTCTCAAAAGAAAAACTATTAGAATGCATGTACTTTCCAAGAAATCTGTCTAATATCTAATGTTTTCATGATTTCTTTGTCTTCTTGTGCAAGGTTTCCATATATTCTTTTTCAAGAAATATAACATAGTAGATGTTAAGTAAAATCTAGCTTGTGCACTAGGTACAAAAAAACTCTCTACAATCATATATATCATAGTAGATTAAGTAAAATCTAGTTGTGCACATCAACAAGTAAACATGGAAATTATTTTGAAGAAAATAATCACCAAAAAATAAGAAAACATTACTTATCTCATAAAGTTCCATCTCCTCATGTCGTTAGTTGATTCTCGACACAGAGAAAGCAGTTCACATGCAAGTTGTACGATATTCACACGAACCACACAAGCCAAAGCCATGTTTCAGGCAACAATCATTTCTGGCCTCGGTTGAAACACTAACAGATTTTCGACCAACCACGGATTAGAAGCAGGGCTAAGTCTCACTCAAACCTACGCACTCAAACTAACCAAGGGCTCCGTAAAAATATTTTTGGTATATCGATGGAGGAATCTCCTTCCAAGAACTAGAGGAGTCGAGTCGGTTTTCCCCCGCTCCCAACTACGCCTTTCCCTAAGTAAATAAAGACTACCCAGGTCGTTATCAAGAATTGGTTCTACATTAAACCGAATCTTTATAAAACAGTTAAAATATAGTAACATAATAATTATTTACCATGTGAATTCACGTAAGAGGTCTGTTACATACTCCCCCCCTTGAAGAGAACACCGTCCTCAGTGTGCTTCTCTCACTGAAACTTAAACTTATACTCATGATATAATGATATAAACAACCCAAAGGGGGTCATTCCCCTTCACAATGAAACACTTTTGTTTCATTAAATACCATTAATTGAGACAATATTGTTTTTATCCATAGTCATAAGCATGTATAGTGCAAAGAATATTTCATTTCCATTTTTGACTACTTATCCCTTATTCAATTCATAAAAATATAGAAAAATCTCTATATGAACTTACCATTATTTACCAATTACTATTGGATGCAATGATGGCTTTTACACAATCTCCCTGAGAATGGTTGAACAAACCATCAACACTCCATGGAAAGAGCCTGTAATGTATGACTAACAATTCAATCACATTAGTCACATAGTTTCAATAAAATGAAAATACTTGCAACTATCAAACATTCTTGCAATATCAAGAGATGTTTTAATCAAATTGCTTCCACAAGTACTCAAAGAGAACCAACCCTTTCATCAATGCATCATGTGCACATTGTCTTAGCTCCTGCTAAAGACATCCACACAGTACTTCAAAAGTACTCAGAGAGCACCTAGCTCTCTGATCATACCAATGGTCAATCCATGCACCATGGGCATATCCTAGCCTCTGCTAAGACATTCAAACAAATTAGTAAATAAATGAACTTATACATTCAATAATTCATTTTCTGAGCGCTAAGCTCATTTTCTCTTAATATCTACATAAGATATTTACACAATACATATAAAAATTCATTTTGATATAACACATAACTTTTACTTAACTTGTTCCGTTATAAAAACCACAATGGTAAACAAAATGCTTCTCCTAACCCATGGGAGTTGGTTTCTACAACCAATTCGAGTCATTTTCACATCCAGACAGTCATTCTTTCCATATTAATTCAAAAGAGCACAGCACACTAAAAAGTTTGTATACTTATCTGGAAAATTATTCTTTCAAGTTGTGGTCCTCCCAACCATCAAGGGAGGCTATTACGTCCTCCACTTGCCCCTAGCTCCAGAATCTGGACGGTGCCACGGGTTAACAGTGGATTTTTCTGATGTGACCTCTGGATGGCCAATCCAGTCACACTCAGATATTCTGGCTTTACAAGGGCTGCTGAAAGTTATTTTCAACTGGTCCCAACCAGCTCTAGAAAATACTTCCCCTTTACCAAATTCACAGAACCCCTACTCCTCCTCTAGGATTCAGCGTTATCCTCAGAGGAGTAGGTGACTGTCTTTCCAACTGTCCCCAACCACTCCTATTCTTGGAAACATTTTTACCATTAGCTTAAAAAAAATTTATTTTCATTAATTAATTTCAGCAAATTAGATAATTTTCTTTATCAATACTGATGATTTAAGTTTTTTCTTGCCATATAAAAGAAAACTAAACAAATTGTCTTTAACTAGTTAATACTAGTTAACTTTAATGAAGCTGTCACAACTTCCCCCCTGGAAGTAACATACATGTGTTGTACATTATAATTTCCGAATTAACAAAGTCATGCACATTAAAAACATGATACTTTAACATTTACTGTTGTAATTCACATTGCAATGTTTGCGATGTTTTATTTTCACAGATTTTCTGTTTCCATTAAGCTACCCATGCTTACTATAAGAAACAATGCTAATCGTAAATATGCATTTCTCAAGCACATATTATCTTATGCAATCATTTTAAGTTCCTGCATAAAATGTTGTCATGCATACAATTTCGTCATGCATAAAAGTATATACAAATATTTATTAATGCGTATGTGTCAATAACAATTAGGGTATGAGTGCAAACATTTCCAATTCCCATAATGTTCTGTTCCAACAGACTGACACACGAAGTAATTATCATAATCACTTGTTCACAACTTTCAAGTAGCTTTAGTCAAAATCGATTTGTGCATATAAATTTCATTAGTTATTCATTCATAACTAATCAATGATATTAATAATTTTAATGCATCCATGACGACTCATGCAAACACTAGTCAGTCAACTAGTCATCATAGTTAAGTCTCACAACTTGACCCATTAAGAGGCTTCATTCAATTTAATTTTAACACTCTATCATCTTATATAAGGAATTTCCTCATCTTTTGCATTCATGCATTAGTTTCACACACCATCACTATACACATTCATCTTTTTAAAGTAGTGCATGGTAACTTTAGAAATTTTATTGCATGCAAAAACAATTACTTCTTTTCAAACTCAAATGAAAAGTAACTATTTTTCTTTCATGCTTTTTATACTTTCATTCCTAAGGAAATAAAGCATAATACACATATTAATCTCATATGCATATTCTTATCCAGAGAAAAGTAAATTATAATAGCATGTACCTTTTTTAAGAATTCTCTTAAATGGAAGCTAATCTCATGCAATGCCATGTATATAACAATTCATTTTTAAAGGAAATCAACATGCATATGCATAGACTTCTTAAAATAAAATAAAATAAAATAAAATACTTATCTTTATTTCATTTGAGGAACTTCTCTCCCTACTGAAGTACTCATCCCCATCAGGAAATTCACATTTCTCCTCTACAACAATGTTTTCTTTTAGCAACATCGACAAGATTTTATAGCATGATTAGATAAAGCCTTAATCAATAAATAATCAATCTTTGAGTGATCCTTTAACACCTATTCATGTGCATATATGAGATGTGAATATAATGTCACAACATGCTTTCTTCTAACATCTCTACATTAGTGTGAGTAAGTAATTATCAATTTATGTCAAATAACTCTCCCATTATTATGACATTTTTCACACACGCACACATTCGTACAAGACAAATCACTATATCTGTTCAAAAATTCCTTTAATGGAAAATGACACAATGTGCATTCGCTTTACTTAAACTTTTACAAAAGACCCAACACTTCATATTTTTCCTTTGGAGCATGCAAATATAATAAAGCTAACACATTGGCTATTGTTCCTATGCATACAATGCATAAAGATTCTAATCTTAATTTCCCAACAGAGTACTTAACATAATCAAGTAGGCAACTCATGATTCCTCTTTGAGGACATATAACATAATAGGCATGCAAACATGGTTTTATTGTCCATAAAAATAATGGAATAAAACATAAGAATACATGCCTTATTCTCGAAATATTATACCCACATTAGCCATGTATATATTTCAAGGGAACCAAAACATTACTTTAGTTTCTGTACATGTAATTCATCTAGCAATGTAGTATATTCAAGAGGTTATTCTCTTTAGCCTATATTTATTTTCAAGAAAAGAACTTGGATTCCTTATCATTTAACACACCGATACGAAATCCCTTTTAAAAAAAAACAAGCTTCATATCTTTTCTTAAATAAGATATATATAAAGGCAAGCAAGTTTACTTATTTATGTTTTACTATTGCTCACACCTTTCAAGATACATACTAGTAATCTTTGCAGAACTCACATGGGTTTTTCTCAGCAAAACTAGCATAGTAGTTTGGTCTTTTACCATGGTATATCTCTAGGAATAATATAAATTTTCTAAAACATTAACATAATAGAAATCTTTTCAAGAACTTACATTGTAAGTTTGTCTTTACGTACATGGAAAAGATATATCATTTTTAAAGAAACTCTAACTTTATTGCTATTTACTTTGTACGCATTTTATTTTCCATTAATGCAATAACTATTGTTTCAGGAAAAGAAAGATAATAATACTTATCTCTTGAAACTCTTTATTCAACCTGGATTAGAGATGTGATGCATTCCTTCACATATGCGCACTTCATCTTGGATCTCTCAATTTCTTTCCGCTTAACAAATCCCAAAGGCGCCAGTGCTGCAACCTTTAGCTCTGATACCACTTGTAACATACACCGTTAACTTCACATAGAAATGTAAGGAGTTAAATTTTTTTATACAAGTTACTCATGGGTAACTATCCATTCACTATTATATATTTCTTACTCATCATTACATAGAATGTTTACCAGTTCATAGTGTAACTTTTAGAACATGAATAGTAAGCTCCTTAACCATTAACAACTTCCATTACAATACATTAACATAATATTGTATGATGTAACCTTCCACTTATTTCATTATTTATGTAGTCATCACCTACTTGGCATTATGGAACTTCACAACAATAAAGGAATCAACATCATCATCTTGACACAATAATCAATCACATCATTGAACACCAATATACCCTGGAAACCCCGTAGGGTGAAAACCAGCAAACGTTTAATTTTATTATTAAACGCTTGTGAGGGTGATCAACCCTCACTCAATGGATTTTAAAGGAGACCATCCCCTAACCATCGTTTATAATTCTTACAAGGAAATACACAAATATCTAGCTTAAAGCCATTACAAATAAATATGATAGTGTTTACCCTTTGGTCTTCATATCTTCATATCTTGATGGCATGGATGTACCTACAATGGTCCATCGTACACTGGATCATCCGGTAGTTCGCACTCATCTGCATGAACCATAATCATTTACCTACCACCAGGTTAAGCATATTATTTCCTTCATACGTATCACCATCATTCCCTGCTAATGATGCCTTCAACATACATTGATGTCAATATTCATAAAGTATTAATCAACTATTTTATATATCTATACTAGAGAGGCTTCTCCATCTACTCTTGTATATTCATGACATGAAAGTAAAATACCTTGACATTCTCTCTTTAACAACACATATTACATATGTGCTAGTTATAAGTAATCACATTAACTAATGTTTCCCTCGCATAAGCACACATTCCTACAAGACAATAGCTACAACTCCCCATCATTTCTTTAAAATAAACTGATACATCAATTACGATATTTGTGCATGTGATTTATATAGATTTTAATCAAAATAGTTAACCCTTAGGCTATGCAAATTCATATAGATTCCAAAAGAGTCTCCCCAAAGGAGTGCTTACACAACGAAGCACATAGCTTCCTTCACGAGTCTTTCCAAAGAAGTAATTAATACCAGAGAACATGCAAACACATATTTCTAGGAATTATAACATAAAACGTGTCTTATTCTCCAAATGTTATCCCAACATTACCCATACATGTATATCAATTAACCAAAACAAATGTATATTCTTTCCAATGAAATCTAATACAAATATTGCATGCCTATGCATGATCTTATTCCAAAAGAAATTAACATCATAGTCATGATACCATAGAAGTAATCACACAGTTTATTCTTCTAAGGAATATAATTGAATAGTTCCTTTATCCATGGATTTATTCAATAACTAAACTTTACGAACACCATGGTAAACTATCCATGGATTTATTACATAACTAATATTTAAAAACACCATGGTGATCTATTCATGGATTTGTTAAATAATAAATATTTAACAACACAATAATAAACTATATATACTTATTCACAACATGGTTAATGTATGTATACAGATTCATAAAAACTCTTCCAAGAATATTAATATGAGAAAACTTCTCTTTTCTTCTTCATCGCACGTGAAAATATTTCAAGGGTTACCCTCTTTAATCTACATTCATCTTCAAGAAAATAATATTGGATTTATTATCACTTCTTTTCCAAGAACTCACTTTTAACTATTGTCGAGAACTCTAACTTTTAACTATTGTTTTCATTGTTCTCGTTTCTCAAAAGAAAAACTATTAGAATGCATGTACTTTCCAAGAAATCTGTCCAATATCTAGTGTTTTCATGATTTATTTGTCTTCTTGTGCAAGGTTTCCATATATTCTTTTTCAAGAAATATAACATAGTAAATGTTAAGTAAAATATGGCTTGTGCACCAGGTACAAAAAACCTCTCTACAATCATATATATCATAGTAGATTAAGTAAAATCTAGTTGTGCACATTACTTATCTCATAAAGTTCCATCTCCTCATGTCGTTATTTGATTCTCGACACAGAGAAAGCAGTTCACATGCATGCTGTACGATATTCACACGAACCACACGAGCCAAATCCATGTTTCAGGCAACAATCATTTCTGGTCTCAGTTGAAACACTAACAGATTTTCGACCAACCATGGATTAGAAGCAGGGCTAAGTCTCACTCAAACCTACGCACTCAAACCAACCAAGGGCTCCGTAAAAATCTTTTTGGTATATCGATGGAGCAATCTCCTTCCAAGAACTAGAGGAGTGGAGTCTGTTTTTCGGCGCTCCCAACTACTTCTTTCCCTAAGTAAATAAAGACTACCCGGGTCGTTATCAAGAATTGGTTCTACATTAAACCGAATCTTTAGTAACGTAATAATTATTTACCATGTGAATTCACGTAAGAGGTTTGTTACAAATATAGATCTATTTGAAATACAAATCTAACATGAGTTGAGAGGGATGACATTTTTTTATGTGGAGACTTATTTTGAAGCTCAAAAAAATAATATGTAATTTTTTATTGTTTAAATTGTATTTTTGAATATTATAGAGACTACATAACATGTTTCCTGATTTTTTTTTATTATTAATATATTTTTAAATATATGTCAATATTAATTAATATTAAAACATTTTACTCATAATTCACATTGGATATTTTATTCTATATAACCGTTTAAAATATTTTCTTTTAACCTTTTTCATATATATATAAATATATATGAAGTTGATATGATGTGTTAAAATATTTTGAAAAAGTATAAGATTTAAACATCTTACCTACATATTTTTTTAATTTCTAATTACTTTCCATGAAATTATATCAAGTCGTATGGACAACTATATATATATATATATATATATATATATATATATATATATATATAATTTTTTATTATTGCTAGCATTGTTTTTATTTATTTATTTAGAGAATATTTTATTTTTATTTTGAGAGAAATGAATATACTTACACTATTACTTGCAAAAAGAACATCTCATTACCTTGAATTATATATATAGGCGATAAATTTATTTGAGTGTGTATATATGGGCACCGTCTAACTTATGGACCAAATGACTTTTTCAAAACCATTTTTCTAGTTATTTTAAATATTTTTAATTAAAACCAGACATGGATTTTTAAAAATTTGAGTTTAAATTGTTTAATTTATATAATCCTAGTTATTTTAAATATTTTTAATTAAAATTGGACATGGATTTTTTAAAACTTGAGTTCAAATTGTTTAATCTGTATAATCCTATTGTACCAGAGGTAAAAAAATTTCAAAATGTTGAATCAATTTATGCATTCGAAAATGTATTTTAAACAACAAAACATCTAGAAATTATATTATCAGATTTTAACAAATTTAATAAAAAAAAAAACTGCTTCATATCTAAAGAAACACCCTAGATTTAACCACATCCAAAGGAACAAATAACACCTTATTCCACAACTTTCATTTAGTACCTCTCTCGGACAAATAACACCCAAGGAAACACCCTAGATTTAACCACATCCAAAGGGACAAATAACACCTTATTCCACAACTTTCATTTAGTACCTCTCTCAGAAAAATAACACCTTATTCCACTACGTTCATTTAGTACCTCTCTCTAACAGACCTTGCGCTGGTTCACAATATCTACCCCACATTCTCGATACTAAATTGACAAATTCGGCCCCTGTCGCCCATCCCACAACCCTTGTCCTTCACTGTGAGAGAACACTAAATTCAGCACCCATGGCGTCCAAGGGATTGATCAGCTCAACAGGAACAAGAAACGCCAAATATCTTATCGATCAGGGCACTAGATCGAAACAGTCTGCTCACCACAAGAAACTCTGTTGGCCCATTATTCCAGCAATCTCCCTATTTTTTCTTCTATACACCCTCCTCATCTGCAGATGCCCGCTAGAAAAATTACATAAAGCTGAAGCGAACAGAGGAACAGATTGCGGACAATGGTCAGGCGATCTACGAAACCTGAAAGGCTCATGAAACAGGCTGCGTTACGGCGCTGCGAACCCGCCAGAGAAGCTGAGGCTGGCTCTGTTCGTCAAGAAGTGGCCGGTGGGAATCGAACCCGGGGGGATGGAGCGCCACGAATTGACACTGCACAGGGCACTGGCTGCCCGGGGCCACGAAACATATGTTTACAGCGCCCCTGCGGATGGAATTAGTGAGAATACCCGAAAGCTAGAGGAGCCCGGGCTGAGAATTCATCTGGTGAAAAATTCCGTGGGCAACTTCGATTTCCGCAGGGCCTGGGAAATGTTCGTAGCGCACAACGCGACTCGGCGCTTCGACGTTGTGCACTCCGAGAGCGTGGGCGTTGCTCACGGGGTAGCCGAGGGACTAAGCAACGTAGCGGCATCGTGGCATGGAATCCAGTACGAGGCGCTACACTCCGACATATTCCAGGACCTCGCCAGGACCCCGGGTGAGCCACGGTCTGAGCAGTTCAGGGCTCGGTTGAGTGGGCGGGCGCTTGGGTTGAGCAACGAGATACGGTTTTTCGGCAAATACGAGCACCATGTGGCCACGAGTGATTACACGGGCGAGGTCCTGCGGAGCACCTATCAGTTGCCTCCTCAGAATGTACACGTTATTCTGAACGGCGTGGACGAGGCTAAGTTCCGGTCGGACCACGCCATCGGTGCTCAGTTTAGAGCCCAAATTGGTGTCCCTCTCAATGCGAGCGTGGTCATGGGGGTGGCGGGAAGGCTTGTGAAGGACAAGGGGCACCCAATTCTGTTCGAGGCATTTGTGGAAATTTCGAAGAAGTACGAGGGGGTTTATCTCGTGGTCGTAGGGAGCGGGCCATGGGAACAACGCTACAGGGAATTGGAGCCCAGGGTGAAGGTGTTGGGTTCTCTCGGCACTTCGGATCTGGTTGCCTTTTATAATTCATTGGACATATTTCTGAATCCGACGATGCGTTTTCAGGGGCTGGATCAGATTAACCTGGAAGCTATTCTCTGCGGAAATCTGTTGCTGGCAACGAACTTGCCGAGCATCAGAGGGAGCGTCATTGTTAAAGAGGAGTTCGGTTACACTTTTTCACCCAGCGTGGCTTCGTTGGTCGAGGCTCTTCGGCGAGTGGTAGAGGATGGGAGAGAGGAAATGAAGAGAAAAGGCGAAGCGTGTAGGTCATATGGATTGGCCATTTTCAGCTCCACCAAGATGGGCTTGGCTTACGAGCGCCTCTTCCTCTGTATCAACAATCAAACATATTGTCAGTACCCTTTGCCTGGTGATTGTGGGTTGTAGATATGATTACTTCTCCAAAAAGAACCGTTTTCATTGCCGGTCTTCCGGGAATTATTTTCTAGGTTATAGGATATTAAATGTGGTTAGATATATACGGTTCAGATTTAAATTTTTGGTTATGCTGACTGAAAAAAAGAATGGGCAATGTACTCTTTGCATTTTTGAGAAATAAATGGAATAATAATATTTTTATCTAGTAATAATAAGATAAATAAAATTTCGTGCAAATAATGTAGTTTTGTTATTTTATTTTATTAAATGATAATTATGTAAATATAATTTTGGTGTAAATAGTTTATAGTGTTTTATATTAATAATAATAAATATTTTGTTAAGACACTTCTTCCTGAGAAATCACTAATTCAATCTACTATGAGAATTCACTTTAATTAAAAAAAAATATTTTCTCTTAGATTATAATGTCAATGATGAAGCCTGAGGCAATAATGTTTATCAGTATGCAATGTCAATTACAAAAAGTTTATTTTTTTAAGATTATAATGTCAATGATGAAAGCCTAAGGTATGCGTACAAAATTAATTAATGTTTATTAGTATGCAATGTCAATTTGTGCCACCTTCATTAAGGCTATAAAGTCCGAGGCAAGACAGTGTATGCCTACAAAATTAATTAATTAATTAGTGTTTATTTGTATATGCAGTTTAACTTAGTTAGTGTATGGATACAAAGTTAACTAATGTTTATCTGTACATGCAGTTTAACTTTGTTATTTGACTGTGGCTGCGCTGATACGAACAGATTTGAACATAAGTTTTTGAAAATTCTGACGGCTAAGATTATAGTGGATTAAACTGTCGCAGGGGGAAGATCAGATGGATTTTAGGGGTAATGGAATTTTCACATGCGGATGCCTTTGTCATCGTTTTATATCTTATGGGATATACTTTCCAGTGCCACTTGCTTTTGTTAATTGTACATAAGCGGCTCTTTGAAAACAAATTCTATATTTACTTTAAATTTTAAGTATGAGGGATTTTTGGAGTATAAATGGAATAATAAGTTAAGTAGATTTGATTGTGGGGAAAATTTTTATAGTTAAGGGTACTTGAGTCACAAGAGTTTTGGGATGGGTGATTTTTTGGGAATTCTTGATTATCCGGTGCAAACCACATAAGTGATAGTTGCACTGATGCAATGAGTGCTAAGTGGACTATTCAAAAATCATGAGAAATTACTCAGTTACTACTACCTCTCATGGAAATGGTCATAGATACTGATGCAATGAGTGTTAAGTAGACTATTCAAAAATCATGAAAAATTAGTTAGTTACAACTATCTCTCATAGAAATAGTTATAAATAAATGACTAATTAACACAGTTGAATTTCAAAAATGATATCTAATTTAAATTTTATTATTTTAATATTTAATTTTAATTTATATAAAATATATGTCTAAATATTTAGATAATTTATAATAATTGATAAATAAAATTTATTATTAATATTTTTTTTGGAAAATATAAAACAAATAGTATTTAAAACATAAACATAACAAATATTGTCATTAATAAAATTAGGGTTAAATATTATTTAAAAAGATATAATTTTTAATAATAAAAAGTCGTAATTATTATTTGTGTTTTATCATCCGTGCCTCGCAGGATATCACCAATAAATTCGATATGCTTTGACCAATAAATTGTTTTAGATTTAACTAAAAAATATACAAAATTTTTGTAAAGTTCATTTTACAAGACAATTTTTAATTTTTTTTAATTTGTGTTTTAATAATTATTTTATTTTATTTATTTATATTTAGATTTATTTATAATGTCTGGATTTTATTTAGCTATCATTATTTCACTATTATTAAAAGGCTTAAAGAAGTTTGCGAAAAATGTGGTGTATATTTTGTATCTATGAGGCAGTAGAATCCGAAAAACATTTCATTTTGGAATATGATGCATAGCATCCGTTTCTTGGCATTATCTTATCAGTGAAAGAAAAACAAAAAAACTAGTAGTCCATAGACTATTTTTAGTCTTATAAAATTTAAAATATCATTTCATTTCATTTTTATTTTTATTTTTAATTTGAGAGGTTCTTACCATTTTTTATATTTCAAAAAAACAGATTGCAATACATATGTCATTTCCTTCTATGGCCTCAGCCTATTTGAGGGAAAACAAGTCTCTTGACCACCAAAAAAAAATTAAAAGCTAACCAATATTGAAATTTCTTTTTCCTTTTACTATATCACTATATATACGATAAACCTTTAACTCCACAACACATATCCATAAACTAATCAACACGTGGATTCCACCTTAAGTGAAATCGACCCAAAATTAAGTCGGCCACTCTTACAAATCCGGTATTCTTTCTCAACGATTCATTTCCATTCCTCGTTCATCAACGGTTCTTTAACATGATCAACGATTCTCTGGGTTTTAAATAGCTCCGGCATCAAAATTAAGCGCTTTCATTTGACTCTCTTACATGTGATGATGAGTTGTGATTAGTGTTGAAATTGGAGTTGCACTATGAGTTGTGATTAGTGTTGAAATTGGAGTTGTTGACTTTTTGAAGTTTCAGGTGTTGGAATCCGGTGAAATTTTTTGAAGTAAAATCTTGGTTTTTGTTATTCAAACTGGTTTTTTGACTCTGGATTCAGCACCCTCAAAAACTTTTAGAGCACTTCGATTGTGCAAAGTTAGCGATCAAACTTCTCTTTTCAATAGGAATTTAGAGAAATTACACCGTAAAAGCCTTCAAAAAGTCGCACTAAAGACTACTCGATTGAAATTTGGGAATGAAATTTAATGAGTAAATTTTTCATTAAATATAGTTAAAATTTAATTAAATTATTATTATTATTTTTTTAAAATTTTGAAAATAAATAAAAATATATAAAAAATCATCAATTATCAAATTTTTTCTTTTTTAAATTTTGAAAAGAAATAAAAATATATAAAAACTATTAATTATTAAAATATATAAAAACCATCCATTTAAAAAAATAAATCTATTTTGAAATTCCAACTTTTATTAATTTTAAAAAATAAATCTTTTTTGAAATTCCAACCCTCATTATAAACCACGCCTCATTAAATCCTCGTACATAATCTCTCAACATGTACGTCTTTTAATTTCGAAATTTAGTCCCGCACAAAATACCACCCTCAACGGGCGTCAACTTCTCGTGGGTGCGGGTTTACAAATTGGGTTCCACTTCCTTTTGCCGAAAATAACTCGCTCTGCTATGATAAGTTCAATGAAACTTACCTCCAAATCTTGCACAAATATAGAGAAAGATAAAATGACTTCCCTATCTTGCACAAATATAGAGGAAGATAGGTTGTCTTGCACAAATATAGAGAAAGATAGGTTGTCATCCACGTAGCATACACATTTATTTTATGGTGTTCTGTTTCACAATTTCCAAGTCTAATTGTCTAGTGTTCCCTTTCCCAATTCCCGAGTCCTTTGTCCCATCAAACTCATGGTCAATATAATAATGTGATCCTGGTTATGGCCCTTCACTATTCAATCTGCACAACATTTGTTTATTGCATTTTTGGGTAGTAAGTTAGTTATATTCTAACAAAAGTAATATACTAGCAATTGTATCGGGGTGCAAGGAAACGTGAAAAGGAGGAGCCGTGAATTATGTTGTGGTACATGTAAAGGTACATGATGAATGTGAACTTATCGAGTGTAAAATCTGACATTGATTGATTACATGGATTGTTGGCTTTTAAACTATGAAACATAATTATTTGTGCTATTTTCAAAGATATATATTGAGTTTAGAGCCATTCATTCTAAGAGTTTTTTTATATTATGTTTGATGTTATTTGCTCAACTTCAATCAACTTAGGTAATTTCATCTCCATGACTTTCATTTTATAACTTTGTGGTTCTTCTCTTAAATCATTATGTCTTAATAAAAATTTCAAATTTCCATAACAAAAATACTTTATATAATTAAATTTCAACTTTTCAAACCAACAAATTTAATAATCATTTTCCTTATTATAAAATTCAAAGTTATTTAATTTACTCAAATAACATATAGAAATACTCTAATTATTAAAATTAAAAATAAAATTAAAACTTTATTACCATCAATATAATTTAAATTACAAGCAATCTAATTTAAATTAAACAATAACTTAGCTTGTGAATCGATTTATAATCCAATATAATGCAAATGAAAATGCTTCTAATGTAAACTTAAATTGCTTTCCCTTATGCTTATTCATTCTCCAAACTCATTTGTTATAATTGAGGGGAACAAGAAATAGGTGGACTTTCAACTTGTCTTTGTCGTTTCCGTTATGTAGTCAACACACCATAGTAAATATAGAAGGACAATGGTCTTTGTGTGTCTCTGTCCTAGCTGAGTTCCAAGTTTCAAGTATATATGGTTGATGGGTTGTTGGTGATATGTTTGATCCTGAGGCTTTCCTAAATTACTTTAACAAATAACTCATTCACCATTGTAAAATTAAATAAATAAATCCATAAATTCTCATGGAAAATTTTTTCAACACACAATAGGCATGCTCAGATTTGTATTAATTTTAAAAAATATGGCAAAGAAAGTTAATGATTATTTAGCTAAACATATGACAAATGAGAGCATATAAAGAAAATAAAATTTGAGATTTAAATATGTATGCATAACCAATATGATATAAATAGATAGCATGTAATTCAGTAGACCAGGAATCTCTTGTTCAATGTGCATCGTAAAGATCTTTCCCAAGACATCACTGACTTTAATTGAACATATGTAACGCACTCGAATTTCTCATCAATTTTCACTATGCAACACTAATCATACACGGCCATAATTAAAGCGTAATAATTTAGAAGAGGGGAATATAATTTAATCAAGTGCAGTATATGGACACAAAATTCAACAATAGGTGGTTGCTGATTTAATTTGTTAAAGTACTATATATGTGATGTATGCCTGTAGTAGTAGCATCATCTATGTATACCTGAAGCATATTTTAAAGTATGCAAATAGAGAAGGTCTATTCTGGTAGGAAGTGGCTAGTGTTACAACATTCTACAATAATAAAGAGTAAGAGAAATATTGTTCAATATAGAGGAAAGCCCATTTGGAAGAAAGAGAAGGAACAAGTGACATCATAGTGAATGAGGCATTGTAGTCCGAGCAGAACTTATCTGTTCAAGTGCAACGATCTGGAGGGTTGGTTGCAGGTCGGTAGCACTAGCGAGGAGCGAAGAAAGAGCATTGCGAGTTAAGGATGTCTCCATGGCGATGCGGGCGGGTTGTTAAAACAAGGTGCTGCAAGCGAATAGACATATTAAGGTCAAGAAAGTGAAGAAGAAGGTGTGTACATAAAGGAAGGAAAATTTATAAATTGCCAATTTAAGAGAGATGAAGGAAAGAAACCAGAATTGATAATCTTGAAGGTTGAATGGGTTTAATTTCGAGAAGTGAATGGTGTCTATAGTAAATACGAAGGGGAGATGTGCTAATTCGAAATGGAGGCAAACTAACAAGAGGAGGAAGAAGTGGCAGCACGGTGGTGTAGTGCAGTTTGATATGTTGCTGAAACTGAGCAAAGCAACAAAGAAAATCTGGAGGTGAAAGCAGAGAAGTGATGTGAAGGGTTGTTTTTGTTTTTAATAAATGCTGCACATGTGTGTTTTTTTATGAGAAGACACGTGCATGTTGAAAGGGTGAAGAGAAGGATGTCGAAGAGTTTGGAAATGTATGGTAGAAAAGGGAAAAAATGCACCGAGAAAAGTTAGTTGAATATACTTGGCGATAGGAAAAGTGATGTGTTGATAATTAAAATAATAATAATAATAATAATAATAATAATAAATAAAATTATTTTCCCGTTGTGTTGTATCTTGAACTAAAAATAAATCCCTACTTTAAAAGCATTCTATTGTTAAATTTGTTTTTCAAAAACACTACTGGAAGTTGCATAACTTCAATATTGTAAATACGTTCTTCTGAAATATTTCCATGCTAAAGAGTCCATGGGCATTAAATGGTTGAGAAGAGGATGTTGGTTTGTATGTATAAAAGGAAAGAAAACAATACTGTCAAATTAATCATATTTTCAAGTATGTTTGTTTTTTTTTCAAAAAAAATTATATATGTATATTTATAAATACATTTTTGTTTTAATAAAAAAAAAAAATTATTTAATATGGCAATGATTCAGAGAGAACAGGAGAAACAACAACAACAACAAGCAGAACAATATGACATGATTTTCCAATGGGAAGTGAGAGAGAGGGAGAGAGATGGATGCCCTCGCCCTATTACTGCAGATACCCAAGAGATCCTTGTGCAGGTTAGCCTCCTCAAGTTCTATGAGGAGGCTATTTTCGACCTAAAGGCCCATAGTGTGCTTTTGAGACATCTTATCGACAGGTGGAATGCCCACCGACAAGCTTTTCAGGTTGGTCCTGACCAGTGGTACACACCCACTGAGGAGGACATTTATTTTATTACAGGACTATCGAGGAGAGGGGTGGATTTTCCCTCATTCCTAGATGTGCCAGCTGGTTGTGTAGCAGGGAGTCAGTTAGTTTACTCCCAGAGATACATTGGAGCACATGTATTGTCTCCTTCAGAGTTTTAGGTACCTGGAGGTCAGTTACATATAGGTGCTTTTGGTAGACAGGACATGCAGTGCCTCTCTATTATCGTTTCGATCATTTCGCACAACACTAGTGACGGGCAACACATTAGTTGCTTGCTTTTATATTACGTTGATTCTTTAGTACAACAACCACGACTTGTCAGGTGGTCTACCATTTTTTTGCGAAAGTTTTGTACGGCCTTAGATAAATTTCATGCTCATGCACAAGGGAGGGTCAACTTCCCTTTTGCTTCAGAGCTGTTTTGTTTATTTTTTGAGAGGTTTCCAGAGATGAGTCCTATTTTTGTTCGACAACCTCGTAGGCTGATGTTCGAGGCCCGGATGCACATGTGGGGGCAGATGATGCCCAAGAGGGGAGACACTATGTTTCCAGCGAGGATATCACATGATTCGCTGGACTTACTAGCCAGTGTTGGCGGGCTGCATCCCTTCATTATGGTCCCATGTCCTTATGCTGGACTAGATTGGCGAGGGTGTCCCAACATCCTCTTCACTCTTGATGAGCTGCCAGATGATAGAGGTAATATTACTGTTTTATTTATATTTATTCTAACATGTTCTTTAACTTGTTTTTATTAAATTGTGTAATGAAATTGTCTAATTATTGTTGTGTACTTGTATATATTTTGCAGACATTGGCTCTTTTGATGGTGATGAGATGCTGGATCCACCACATGATCCAGGTGTCGATCTTGATGATTACGATCAAGAGATGGCTGATGCGCCGAAGGATGAGGTTGGTGGTGAAGCAGAGAGACATGCTGATCCTGCGCCTCATGGTGCACCGGTACCGCCTTTTGCTAGGCGTGGTCGACCTGAGACCAGATACCGAATGGAGTTGGGCAGCCAACTCTGTGGATTGATTTCAGATGTGGGCATCAGGCTCGCTCATTACAGGGCGATGATAGACTGCTACGGATGTGGAGAGGCATGCCGCGTGACATGTATAGCCTGATGCGGCATGTCGTAGGAGCTACGACAACTGTTACACGACTGAGGAGGATTGTCCGTAGCTATATGCGTAGTCGATTTGCGGCACATGATGGACAGTCCGCTAGCAGTGACTCAGATGCATCTTGTGATCGTTCACCTCGCGGCGCACCTGATGATCAACATGAGGTTCCACTGGCAACATCTGACATAGTTAGTCATCATGGAGATGAGGCTGGACCATCGGCCACGTCCAGTCAGCAGCCTGTAGCATCCATCATGAGTACTAGTCGCGATCATCATGAACAGGCTGGACCATCGACTGTTGAGGCTGCAATACTATTGACTGAGCAGGCCTCCACTACTACCACGCCTCATATTGATCATGTTGTACTACCACCAATGGATGCATCCATCAGTACTAGTGATCATCATGATCATGAGCAAGCTAGTCGACCATCGACTGTCGAGGCTGCACCCAGCTTTACTGAGCAGGCCGCATCCACTTGTATTAGTGTTATTGATGTTGTTATACTACCACCAGTGCCTGATCCATAACATTTATATTACAGTTGTATATTTTTAACATTATATATATATATATGGTCCATGTATTTTATGTTCACGTTGCAGTTGTACTTAATTTTCATGTTGATGATCATCATGATGTGGCGCATATTATTAGTCATGTTAGATATGTTTCATTTAATGTTTAGCTTGCAGATAGATGTGTATATGTGATAGGCGCATGAGTTATTTGACATTATATTGAGATGTATATTTGATGTTTGTGTTGTGATGATGTTAATATATAATGTTAATTTGATGTTAATTAAATGTGTTTATTAGTCGAATATGATGTTTGTACAATGGTTATTGTGATCGTGATGATGTGTAGATAATTTAATATTATTAATGACATGTGAAATATTTATTAAATATTTTTTTTCTGAATAAGTCTACTTCTATATTGATACAAAAATATTACAACGAGGCAAAGGCCTCCGAGTGGCTAGCCCAATGATGTGGCATTCTAGCATTGCACTGCTGCATATTGACACTTAAAACCAACGGCTGAATACAGACTATGACAAAAACTGAGGACCAGGACCTTGTCCGACTGTTATACCATTGATACTTATGTTTGTTGTGACTGCTGAAAGGAAGGACAATTTTCGACTGATAAGACCTCAACAGACAAAACCAGAAACAAAAATTACAAGTAATTTTAGTATGGCCATGAAACGCTGTCCTGAGGACAGTAACATCAGTAATCCTAGTGTGTAACTTGTATCTGGAAGGCCTGTGATAATTCGATGAAGAATGACCATTAATAATCTGCAAAAAACTGAGAGAAAGAAGGAGGTTTAACCCCTTCTTGATACCTGTAGACCAAAACTGTCGTTCAGACTCCATTAAGCTTCGTTAGGCGAAGGCGCTTCTTCCTCCACAGGGCAAGCGAACGGATTGAAGTCCTCGTCATCTGGAGGAAGAGGAACTTTGTCAGAGAAACCGCTGCCCGAAGGAGCGTTGGGCTTTGCCATCTGAGACGCTAACTGAGAGGCGTTATCATCCGGAGCGCTTGGCCTACTGACGTCGGGAGGACAGAACAGAACCTCATCCTCAGGAGCAGGGACAATTTCAGAGGGCAGAGCTTGAGCATTCGAATTATGGCCAGAGAGCAAAGACTGAGCGACAGGATTAGGCCTCAGAGTGATGGAAACCTCGGCAATAAACTCATGATGATTGAGGGAGCAGGGGTAGATGAAACGGGCGGAGTGAGAGTGAACATTGGAAGAGAGGCGAATTTGCGCCCCACGGCCACGACCACGTCCACGCGTGTAAACAACATTGCGTCCAGCTTCAGGATCAGAAAAGTCCGACGGGGAGGATGAGGAAGGAGACACTGGCTGTCTCATACCACGCCCTCGAGAGGAGCCTCGCCTGGCGGTCATCCTAGGTCTCAGGCGAGGCATAGTGAGCCGGGTAGGGCGGAGCTCTTGGAAGCGTAACAGGGTGAAACCAGTAATAGCCAAACGACCCAGAGACTTGAAAATCTTACGAAAGTGATGACCACAACACCAAATAACACCGTTTCCCACTGTCTTGGATCCATGACGAGGATCTGCACGACTAACGGCGGCTTGATAATTCAAGGTAAAACTACGGCGAATTAATGGAATGGGTTCCATAAAACGAGGAGGCAATTAAACGAGCGTAATAAAGCAATTGATCTTGCATTAAGCGAAGAAATCTGCGAGTTGAGTGCAATAGCTTTGAATGCGAGGAAGGTGTGGCGGTGGTGGTGAACCACATGCCCAGACCACCTCCCCATACGCAAATAATCACTAACTACGTACATATAAGGAGATATTTATTAAATATTATGCCGTGAATGTAATTGTAATTTAAATTTTAATTCTATGTAAAATTGTAAAATTGTATTTGTATTTGTACTAATTGTAATTTTAAGTGTAATTGTATGTAAAATATTTATTAATGTAAAATTTTAATTTTAATTGTAATATTTAATTTATTCTGAAATGATTGTAATTGTATATATAAAAAATTGTAAAATTGTAATTGTAATTGTAATTGTATGTAAATTTCACAAATTGTAATTGTATTTGTAATTGTAATTTTAATTGAATTGTATGTAAAATATTTGTAAAATTGTAATTGTAATTGTAAATGTAATTCTATATAAAATTGTATATGTGATTGTATTTGTAACTGTAATTTTAATTGAATTGTGTGTAAAATATTTGTAAAATTGTAATTGTAATTGTAAATGTAATTATATGTAAAATTGTAAATGTAATTGTATGTAAAATATTAATTTGTAAAATTTTAATTCTATTAATGTGAAAATTTTAATTGTATTAATGTGAAATGATTTTATTAAAATATTTAAATTTGTAAATTTGCAAATAATTGTAAAATAACAAATCTAGAATAATACGAATTTTTGTAACATAAAGTTTAGAAAATAATGAAAATAAATTCATGTACTTTATAATTATTATTATTTTATTATGATCTTACATATATAAAGTTTAGAAAATAATGAAAATAAATTCATGTTCTTTATAATTATCGTTATTTTATTATGATCTTACATACAAAAAAAAAAAAAAACTTTAAAAAGTCCAGTGCGCTTATCATCCTAATAGGCCCTGGTGCGTCGTATTAATACAACGCACCGGTGTGTCACATTTCCGCGCATCGGAAACGAACACACGCAAATAAAAAAAATGCAACTCTATTTTGTTTAAGTTAAAAAAAAAACGACAATTTGAAAAATGGGCGGCAAAATATTTTCGAAAATCTAATTTGATAAAATAATTCTTTAAATACAAAACACTTTTCATTATTTCAATATTTTTCCTAAAAATTTTCCGTCAGATTTTTGCAAGAGACAGACCTGGAGAAAGAGAGCACGAGGGCACTATGGATGGCGAAATACGTTCGAATAGAATTATTCAAACAATCAAAAACTAAAACTCTGGTGATTCAAGCCCTTTATCATAGAATTTCAAACCATTTCGTGATTAAATTTATTTATTTTTTACTTTTTTTCTGCAATTTTTTATTTTTTCCTGCAATTTTATCCATTTTTACCCTGAACCCTTCATTTTTTTTGTTTTTTTCCCTTTCTTCTCTTTGTTTCTGTGATTTCAGAATTAGGGTTTTTCATTTTAGATTGACGTCCAACCCACAGGACGACTTGCATAGTCAGATCTCAATCCATTCGGCCATAGCGTGAATTTTTGAAAAAATGGATTTTTCTTTATCGGTGCACCCTGCGTACGCCACCACACTGGTGCTCTGTATTATTACAATGCACCGTACAAGTTTTGTATCGTAAAAAATTGAAAACATTTTTTTAAATCCGTGCACCAAATCTGAAATAGGGCACCGGTGCTCTCTTTAACTAGGAAAGCACCGTAAGGTGTATTACACCGTTTTTGCAGTACATTTATAATACCCCACGCACCGTTAGGTCTATAACACTATTTTTGCAGTGTGTTTATAATACCGAACGCACCATACGGTGTATTATATTGTTTTGCGGTGCGTTGTTAATATGTCCACGCACCGGCAGCGGTGCGAATTTCATGAAAGGCGCACCGGTGTCTTGCGATTTATTTTCTACCTGAAAAGTTGAGAATTTATTTATAAATATATTAATGAATGATATGCTACATGTTTCAGATTGATAAAGAAATGACTGACAAGATATCAAGTAACAAAAATACTGTTAACACATCAAGAAAAGCAAAAAAGACAAGTTCTTTGTAAATTCTTTATAAAAAATATTATTTTTGAACTATATGTAACTTTAACTAATATGTATTGTTTACTGTGTATCATGCAGAGCCACAAAATGACGAAGCTCGATATGATTATTTTTTATCTACGACCAGAAGAGCGTAAAAGTTTAATGGAAAAATTGCAAAAAGATGAATAAGGTGAATGAAACAATACTATCGATCCAATATGAGTTTCTTTTTTTAATTATCATTAATAATATACTTAAAATTATTAGATAACATGTGTCAAACTGTCTACTAATTCACATCTGTTTAATGTTCTACAAGGACCAACAACTTAGAAAAGGAATGTTGTTCTAAGAAAAGAAAAAAAATAGAACATGAAAATGAAAATGAATTTCTCCTTAGCTCATTTGGAGTGGTGCTGGAAGTTAACGAAAGGGGGGAAAACTTTTACAAAAGTTTGAGGGATCTAGTGGAACGAATACAACTACGTGCTTCAAATGTAATATGTAATCATTGAATTTTTTGATCATTAGGTACAATAAATAAACAATTTAGCATTAAATATTAATTTTCAAGAATTTTCTTGCAAAAAAGAAAAGAAAATGGAACCCATTCAGCACATAAAACAGGACGACAAGGAAGAAAAGGGTTGATCTCTAAGTTTGTGAGTAATTATTACTTCCTTATAACAACTTAACTAGATTTCATTTTTGTATTTTTTAAGTTGTTTTACAAAAATCATCATTGAATGTCTTCAAACAGGTGCTAACATACAAAGAAGAACCATCAGACGAATTGATTGAAATTGGGTTAAATATGGGTTATGAGTATATGTTGGCATATCATAATTTAATTGTGGAATTTGTAAGCATCTATCGATCTTGTTTTAATTAGCTCCGTCTATAATTAATAGAACAAAAACATCTTTTATATTAAATATATGATTTGTTATGGGGTATAAAACTTGCAAGAAACTAAGTATGGAACTGCGCCAATAGATGAAATTTTGAAAGATGGCATGGTACATGGTTTTGAAAGAATGTGTATAGTTTATGAGTCAATTGTTGCTATGGTATGTCATTTTTCTTTTCGATTTACATTGATGTATATTATTTAATATTGGAATTTTCATTATTCTCACCAATGTATATACACTCATTTCAATTTATTTTTATGTTTGTAGATGGAAAGTGAAGAAGAAGAAAACAATCAACGCCGTGAACACAACATTCCTGAAAATAATCCAAGTCATGGAAGTAGCTCTAGCAGTGACAACAGTTCAAGCGAAGAATGATGATCACTATGTAATTTGGATATCAAAGCAAGGCGTTTTATTTTTTGAAATATGTCTGTGAAATCAGACATTTTGTTTAATGTAATGGACATAGTGTCCCAATTGAAAGACAAAGGGATACGAATAATTGTCCCATTTTGTATGATAAAGACTGTCTTATATATATATATATATATATATATATATATATATATATAATCATAAAATATGTTTTAATTTATTCTATTGCGTTCTCCATTGTCGTTCTCAAATGCACTAATAAAAATTTAATTCATATGAATATTTTTATAAGATATATATGTGTCAACTTTTGATGAATAATGAATTTTAAAAAAAACACAATAATTCTGATATGATATAACAAATTAATCCAAACAACACATTCAAATGCATTAATAAAAATGTAATTAATATGAATATTGTTATAAGATGTGTCGACTTTTGATGAATAATGAATTTAAAACAATCACAATAATTGGACTGTCAGAGGTGGATGTTTCTAAAAAAAACAAAATGAAAACCGGTGCGTTTATGTGTCTATACGCACTGGTGTGTTTATGATGCTATGGGCACCGCACTAATACCGATTCTAGTTATAAATATCGGTGCGTTTGTGTGATACTCTGCATCGGTGCATTTGTAAATGCCATGTACACCACACGAATACCAATACCAATTATAAATATCGGTTCCTTTCTGTTATACGGAGCACCGGTGCCTCATAAAGATACACTCACTAGTGCACTTATACGACCTATGGGCACCGCTCAAATCCCAAGACCAATTAGAACGGCCATGTGCGTTGTATCACCAACACCAGGCCTGGTGTTGTTGTTTTCCTTAATGGCCTAGTGCATTCTCCTTCGACCGCCCCAGTGCGTTGTCTACCAATACGCACCGGTGTGTTAAAACCTGATAAGAGCACCGATGAAAAAACATCCGTAATAACCTCCGGCTACCCATTTTTTTTTAGTTGTGTTGAATTTCCGTTAAAAGCTCCGCCAAAACCTCCGTTACCAGAAATGGATGTGGTAGCATATGTTTTTTTGACAATTTTGGCCAATTTTATAACACTAAAAACCTCCTTTATAACCTCCTCTAGAGGGTCTTTCCTGAAAAGTGGACTGCCAACAAAATACAAGCACTCAAGACAAAACCAACCACCGAGTAAAATGAACTGACCAAGATTGAGAAAAGGCCAATCAAACTACCTTTAATAACCCGTTATTTTATGCAATTTATTTGGTCAATGCCTAGTTATCTACGTAGTTAAGGATTAATGTAGGGGTTGAAAGAGGCTGAGAGCAGGGACACGCTCAATGTTCCAGTCTTTGCTTCGATTGTGGGAGAGTTCCGCGACGTGGTGGAGAAGGAGAATGAAAAATAGTTCGAGATGAAGAAAGTGGACATATTTAGGGCGGGTAGTCCGTTGGTGGTCCAGTGCTTCGAGGACACACAAGGACTGGGAAGTGAATTATAAAGAGGTTTCAATCTATTTCAAAAATCGCTGGCATGAGCACGTGTTTATATTGTCTGAGCACAGTCAAATCTAATGTTGTAGGAGGCGCAGATATCCACTACAAGTTATACACAAACCAGAGAAGCTATGGATATCTTTTGGGACTCCATCCATATGTGCCCAAAATCACAATTTTATGACAACTCATAACCAATAGTATTTTGCTAATTTACCTCCATATGTTTAAATATGAACGACTTTTCATGAACCCCAATGCTCATGCCTTAGGCATTTGATGCCAAAAGTACACAATGGTGTACTGGTTATTAACTTGGGAAACAAAGCACAAACTTTTCCCAATGGAAAATCCACAAGAATATATATATAAAATGTAAGTATAATATTCCAGCAAATTTATAAATATGACATTAGTGTTGTAATATAATTTACAACTATTATAAAGAAATATACCATAACCACATAAATGGATGAAACAAAAGTGTAATGACACTGAATCACAAACAATAAAACAATGAATTAAAGCCCAACGTAAATGATTGTTGCTAATAAAAATGGTTTGAGGTTTCCACATAAATACACCCACAATTTGAAGATTAGTTAACTCTCAACAATTAACAAATTAGTAAATAAAATGCCCAATCAAATAACATAACGAGGCTGGCTGTTCACTTATAAATGTTAATTAAATAATTTTTATTATAGTATTTAAAAAACAATTATATTTAAATATACAAAAATATTTAATATGAAAAACTATAAATTAATTTTTTAAGATATCATCACTCCTAATATGTGAAGTGGTGGTGAATTTAAATATTATTTATTAGTTTGATGATAATAAAACAGCCTACTATCTAACTATATGAATGAGCATCTTAGTTTCTCATGAATGAATATCTAATTAAAAAAATATCCGAGCAAAGCTCACATGGAATCGTAATATTGTAATATTATACATCTGTGTGCTCAACATATTCTTAAATACCAGAGTATCTAATTAAAAAAATATCTTAGCAAAGCTCACATGGAATTGTAGTATTGTAATATTATACAACCATGTGCTCAAATTATTCTTAAATACCCGAATTAGGGACACATACATACGGTTTGAAAAAAATATGGTGGTGCAAATATTATACATAAATGTGGTGGTGCACACACTTGTCAAGTGTACAATAAATAATGATCGATCTACCATCACTTGCGGAAAAAGAAAATGCTGATTCAAAAGAAAAGTCTAACAGCCTGTAATTAACCCGCAGTTGCTTACAAGATATTTAGTGTAACATGACTTTCGTACATGAATTCTTGAAGTTCTGCTACCACTAACTCGTTTTTTTCTCAATTAGTTTAGATTTTATATGAGCTTCCATGTTCATTGTCGGTTCAAATCCAGTTAATGAGCCTATACCTGCCTATATATATATATATATGCACTTCTTTTTATAATTGCTATAAACTTTTTTAAAATAATGGTTTTAATTGTATTTATTTATAATATAAGAAAGATAAAACAATACTCAATAATGTACTTTTAAAAATATGGTTTGTATGGTGATTCTTTAAAACCAATTAAATCTTAAACAATGCTCTTGATGGTAAATAAATACAATTATTTATAAAATAAAATAATTTAATTTTGTATATATTTTAGAATAAATATTAATTAAAATTCTTGATTTGAAAAGTATAACCCAACATGTACGAGGGTTTTGCATAGGCGTTGATCCAATATATTAAGGGACTCCTTGATGTGAAGTTATCGGTTCAATTCTCCACGATCGGGTGATATATTTGACATGTTGAAGATGTAGTCTTACCAAGCTTACAAAAAAAAAAAGATAATCCAACATAGTTGAAAACTTTACAATTGAGGTATCCAAGAATTTACGTACAAAAACTTATTGAAGTTCTCTTACGGCTAGGAGGCCTTAAGCTTGGATATTGACTGACCTAAATATTTAATTTTTTATCCGTGTGTAAGATTTTTTAATATAATTATTAAATTTATTTATTTAAAATAATTGAAAATTTTTAGGTTTATACATGCATGTATACATTGTTTGCAAATAAGAACTTTCCAAAATTTTTAATAATTTAAATAAATAATATTTATCTATATATATATAATTTATATAATAATTATTGTATGAAGAAAAAGTAAAAATTGTATTTATTTCTCTTAAATTTTATTTGACTATTTTTTTCTTGATCATCAAAACCAAAATAATTCAAAATAAAAAAACAAAAAAAATAATTGATATTTTCTCAAATTTTTTTTACTTAGGAGTCACAAAAGATTTGAAACCAGTGCGATACCATATGTAACGGCCTCGATTTAAAATATCAAAGTAATTACATTAATTTATATGATTAATAATAAACACCCAATTATTCAACTATTTAACATATAATTTTCGAAAACACAAGTAGAGACAACACATGTGGCGATATTTCTTACTTGTGCTTTATGGATTTGAATGCTCTTTGAATTCTTCTAACCATAACATTTGGGGATGACTCTCCACCCGACCATAGGCTGACTACATAATATTTTTACAACTAGGCACCCTCGAGGCCCTCGATCAACGTACTACTACCCAATGAATCCTTTGTTTCACAACACGTTTCTCCCAAGAGAATGGATGGAGGAATGATGAATCTCATCTTCCTCATCATCCATTAAATAGATCAAACAATGGAAATGAGTCTTCATGCACACATTACATGTGTCGAAAGCATACGGTACTATTTCCTTATAATTACGCTGAAAGTGTTTCTATGATGGGTTTTGGTTGGAGGCGGATTTGACCCGATAAGATTTGTGTATTTTCGTCCCTCCTCCATCGAATCAAAGATTGACACGTAGCACTCAGCTGTCATGGAATTAGCTAAAATGTGTTGTCCTTTAAAGTATTTTAAATTCCATCCTAAATGAAAAAAAGATTCTAATATCTAAATTTTGAGATATTTTGATTTTTCATTGGGTTTTAAATTAATTAATCATAAGATACATTTTTCCTTTCGAGGCATGGCTGCGTCCGTGAACCTGGTGCGAGGAGGCCTTCCTGCATGCGCTTCGGCGCAGCGGTCTCCCTAGGTTGCTGCCTTGCGGCCTGAGGCCCTCGGCTCCCTGCTCTCCCCTTGTGGCCATGAGGCCCTTACCCCTTTCTGTTGCGTAGGATCTGCGCTTTTGCCGAGTTTGAACTGCTTTTTTTTTTTGCTGCAGGGTGGTGGCCCATGCTAGGGTTCGCCCCCATGGAGGCCCCGGGCTCGCCCAGGGCTTGCCCCCTGCCCCCCCCCCCCCCCGCCTCCTTCTTCTTCAAATGCTTTTGACAGGCTCTTAGCTGGGCTGCCGCCGAAGAAAAAATGTGAAGCTACCAAGTTTTTCAAGAGGATCGAGGATATTCCTAAAATTTCCTTGCCGCCGGAGACCCCGATTCAAGTCGCCTTGACTATGGCTGAACGCGCCCTCGTGGGTCAGTTTACTGGATTATGGCCTTCTCCAAAGACTACCGAGAACTGGGTCAATAAGAACTGGGCGCCTTTGATTAAGGAAAACGTTACATCTTATTTTTTAGGAAGAGGATTCTTTTTGTTCGAATTCACCTCCAAGGACGACAAGGATCTGATCTTCCAGAATGGCCCCTATTTCATGGGCCCCCAGGGGCTTTACCTCAATAAATGGACACCAGATTTCGACCCTGTTGTTGATGTTCCCTCTGCTGTCTCGGTATGGGTTAGACTCCCAAATCTTCCTATTCATTGCTGGAACTGGGACTCGTTAAAGCACATCGGCAACGCCCTCGGGAAATTCATAGATCGGGCAAACAAAAAAGATCAATACGACTGTGCCTGGATCTGCGTTGAAGTAGATCTAGAGGCGGGTCTCTCGGAAGCTATCGAAATCAAAGTTGGAAGCTGGACACATGTGCAGAAGCTAGATTACGAACAACTGCCCTTCAAATGCCGAAAGTGCCACGTATATGGCCACTTCGCCAGAGGATGCCCCTCCAATGCTGAGACAGACAAGGGAAAGGAAGAGGGCTGGAATCAGGTCAAGCGTGCAAGGACTACCAGAAAACAAGGGGGTCCAAATGGAAAAGGTCCCTAGGCCCCTGCGCAGCAACCTCCCCCCAGAAAGGAGCAAGATAATAAATATGCCCCCCTTAGCTCGCTCCTGGAGGAATCTCAAGATGCAGGCACTCAAAAATCAAACCCTTCCGAAAAGGGCACTCCCTCTTCTCCCAAGGGGGCTAGTCGGGATGAGAGCTCCAAAGGAAACTCGGTAGAAGCAGAGGAAGTGGAGCAAGAATCCGAAGAATCGGAGGAAGAAGGTGAAATAGGCGAATCTCAAGCTTCGATAAGGAGATCCACTAGAGGCCGTAAATCAGATCGGGAAAAAAGAGAGCAGGAAACGTTCAAAGAGAAACTACAAGGCAGCCAGCCAACTCTTGAAAAGCTATTAGCACCAAAACCAAAGATGGCTAGAAACCAACCTCAAGGCTCCAAGGGAGCCAACCAGAAATACAAATGATGAATATCGTCTCCTGGAATTGTAGAGGTATGGGGAGCAGAATCAAAGAAGAAGCTATCAGAAACTTAATAAGGATAGAAGCTCCTGACATACTTCTCATTCAGGAGACTAAACTGGAGGACTCTGTCTTGCTCCAAACAAGTAAAAATCTACGGAACAGATGCGAGGCAAAAGCAATCTCAGCTCGAGGGGCTTCTGGTGGCTTGGGCTCTCTCTGGAATGCTGGAAAAATCTCAGTCATCTCTGAGACACTCAATCCTCACTGGATGCTCTTAAAGCTGCGGCACTTAGACTCAAATGTGATATTCAGTCTTTTCAACGTGTATGTCCCCGTGAATGCTAGGGAAAAAAAGAATTGTTGGGAATCCATAAGAAACCAAGCCGACCTTTTAAGCTTGGAGAATATCATCATTACTGGAGATCTAAATCTCACCCTTCTTTCTGAAGATAAGAGAGGAGGCAGCATAGTACGCGACCCAGCTAGGGAATGGGCAGAAGATCTCATGCAGGACTGGGACCTTCTGGATATCAAACCAGTCTCAGGTAAGTATACCTGGTCTAATAAAAGATTTGGGCCTGGCCACATTGCTGCCAGGCTGGATAGGTTCTTCATTCAAATTTCTTTTCTCCTTCTTGGTCTAGAGGCTAGGGTCCATATTCTCCCTTGCAGCACTTCTGATCATAAACCCATCAAACTTGATCTCGTGGCCCAGCTAGACCATGGGCCTATCCCCTTCAGATTTAGCCCGCTTTGGATTAAAGATCCAGACTTCATGCATATAGTTAAGGATAGTTGGCTGCAGCTGGTCAAAGGCTCCCCCTTCTTTGTCTGGGAGGAGAAGCTCAGAAGAGTGAAAAGGGATTTGAAAAGCTGGGCCAAATCTTTGCCCAACCCAGTAAATGAAAAGAAATCAATTCAAAGCTCTCTGGATCACCATCATCTCCAGGTTGAAAGAGCCATTATCACAAAAGAGATCCTAGATAAAGAAGCCCAGCTCCAGCAGAAATATCACAACGCATGTCTTGTTGAGGAAGAATATTGGAGGATCAAATCACACAGCCTTTGGCTCAAAGCAGGGGACAGGAATACCTCTTTTTTTCACAAGCAAGCTCAGGCAATAAAATGCACCAACTCTATCTCTGAAATAAAAGATGGCTCTATTACCCACAAGGATATTGCAAACATAAAAAAAGCAGCCTCCCAGCATTTTCAAAGTTTTTATAGTGAAGACTTAGAGCTGGACCAAAACTATGATTCGTTGGATGTGATTCCCTCCTTGGTTTCAGCTGAAATGAATCATCTCCTGGAAGCAAAAGTCACCAAAAACGAAGTTAAGGATGCCCTCTTCACCATGGATCCAGATAAAGCCCCGGGGCCAGATGGATTCTTAGCCAGATTCCTCCAAACCTGCTGGCCGATCACGGAAAATGATCTCTTCAAAATGGTCACAAAGTCTCAAGCTTGTCAGAAAATTGGAGGCAGCACAAACTCTGCTTTTCTGGCCCTCATCCCCAAAGAGAAAGGAGCCAACTCCTTCAACAGATTTCGCCTGATTTCACTATGTAATATTGGCTACAAATTGATTACTAAATTCATAGCAAATAGACTGAAGCTTATCCTCCCCAAAATCATCCTAGAAAGTCAAGGAGGATTCATTCAAGGTCGCCAGATCGTGAACAACTTCACTTTGGTACAAGAAGCAATCCATTCAAGCTTGAGTCGAAATGAAAAAGGTATGGTTATCAAGCTAGACTTAGCTAATACTTTCGATAGAGTTAGGCATAGCTATATGTTTAAAGTATTACACAAGCTTGGGTTTGGGGCAAATTTTATAAACTGGATTCGGGCTTGCATATCATAACCTTGGATTGCCCCATTAGTAAATGGTAGAGCTACTGACTTTTTCAAAGCCACGAGAGGTCTCAAGCAGGGATGCCCCCTCTCCCCACTGCTATTCGTCCTTCAAGCCTCAGTTCTCAGTTTTCTTCTAGACAAAAAAATGGCAGATCAGGAAATTACAGGGCTCTGCATTGCTAGAGGGGTTAAGAACATCAACCATGCTCTCTTTGCTGATGACACCCTGATGTTGGGAGTTGCCTCTATCCTCATGGCTTCCAGATTCAAAGGAGTACTAGACGAGTTTTGCAGGGTCTCTGGAAGTATTCTTAACAATGGCAAATGCCATATCTACTGCTGGAACACCTCGCCTAGTCTTCTCAACACCATTTCGAGATGCTTCGGCCTTGCTACTTCCTCAAACTGGACATCCTTCAAGTACTTGAGCCTCCCTGTTTTTCTCAAAAGAGCCTACAACAGAGATTGGCTCCCCCAACTGGAGAAATTCAAAAATAAGCTGCTCGCCTGGGGCTCTTCATGGCTAAACATAGCTGGTAAGTCGGTCCTCATAAAATCAGTTCTTAACAGTCTCCCCTTATTCCAGTTTTCAGTTCTTCTGGCACCCACTGGCATTCTTAGAAAAATGGAGGAGATCATCAGAAAATTCTTTTGGAAAGGGGGAAAACAAAATGAAAAAAAGATCCCCCTGGTCAATTGGGAGGCTGTCTCCAAACCACTGTTGGAAGGTGGGCTAAATTTCAAGAACCTGGGCATCCACAATATTGCAATGAGCGCCAAGTTAATATGGAGAATCATTGTTCCAAATCCCGGTTGGGCGCAATTAGCGCTTTGGAAAAAATACTTCACAGGCCAGTGATCTCGCTGCCTGGACCACCCCTTGCCAGCAACGAACTCACCCTTCTCTAAACTCTGTTCAAAGGCCTGCCTGCTCATCAAAGACAACGCCTTTTGGATCCCTGGAAATGGTAAAGAGATTAACCTCTGGACTGACAGGATTATGAATATGGAGCTGCTGGGAGAATGCCATTCGCTCCTTTCACTGCGCAAGTGGATGACTGCCGCGGGCCAACACACACTGTGGGACATCTCCTGCTGGCAGGACTCCCGCTGGGTAGGATGGAATCTCCAAACACCACCAGAGCTGTAGCAAGAACGCGACGCCCCGTTATCGCTTCTTCATGGTGCGGCCCCTACGCAGACCAAAAAACGAGATTCACGTGAGTGGGGGGCATTGACTGGAGGCTTCACAGTAGCGTTGGGCTACTCCAAATTGTGCGAACGCCCTCATGCTGCCACCAATCCTGCTCCGTGGAAGGGGATATGGCACTGTCCATCTTTGCCTAAAATCGATTTCTTCAACTGGTTGCTTTGCCATGGTAAAATTTTGACGGATGAAAACCTGCAGAAGCGTGGATTCCAGGGTCCCTCAAGGTGCAGCTTGTGCAAGATTCACCAAGAAAGTGCTACGCATCTCATCCTTGAATGTCCTTACTCAATGCAAATTTGGACTGATCTCCTTGCCCCTCTTTGCTCCAACTTCGCTCTGCCTACCTCTTTGCCAGCTCTTTTTGCTAACTGGCTGCAAATTTATCCTGGTCCTCCCCCATCTAATAAGACGATCAAAGTTGCATGGATTATTCTCCCCAAATTAATCTGTTGGAATATCTGGCTGGAGAGAAATAAAAGGATTTTCAGGAATTGTAATCAAGAAGAGAAGCTTGTGGTAGAGAAAATAAAATGTCTACTAAAAGAGTGCTTGAGTGATCATAAATATGATACAAAATTAAACCATCAAGACATAAATTGGGGCGCCGCTCTAGACATGCAGTTTCAAAAAGCTCCAAGCAAAATCCTCCTCCTCAAGGAATGGCAAATAAGGGCTCCAGCTAAAGAGTTCCAGGATTGGATCACAAATCACCCAAGCCATTCCTTTTTCTTTGACGGGGCTGCAAAGGGAAATCCGGGCAGAGCTAGAGCAGGAGGTGTCATTTTAAATTTAGAGGGCATAAAGACTCATAATTTGGCCTGGGGTTTAGGCATTGCTTCCAGCATTCAAGCAGAAGCATTGGCCCTTTTCCAAGGCCTTAAAATCCTAAAAGAACTGATCATTAGGGAAGTAAATTTTTTTGAGGACTCCCAGATAATAATAAACATTATGGTTTCACGTTCTAAGCCTTCGGATCTAAGACTAGCAAGAATGATCTTCAGAATAACGGACCTGGCAAATTAATTTCAGAAATTGAGCTTCTACCATGTGTTGAGAGACAACAACAAGCAGGCGGATACTGAAGCCAACAAATCAGCCCTTCTATCGGCGGGAGCCTTGTGCAGAGGCGGAAAAGAGTCATGGGATCCAATCCCTTAAATTAAAAAGTAGACATGTTTTACTGTTTATTGTTAAACCAGTTTGTATGCATTTTCAAGCATGGGAAAATCACAGAATTAGACCTCATTGTTGCAAATAAAAGTATAATGGCCACAACCATCCAAAGCTGTGCGGCAAATGCAAATTGTAACTCTCCTTCTGTAACCCGAATTCTGGCATCAAGGCCAAGTATTGAATAAATTCCACTACCCATTTCTGTAAAAAAAAAAACAATAAACCTAATGGAGGGTGTTTCAACAGAATTTTTATACAAAAAAGAGTGTATCACCATTCAAGAACTTCTACAAATTCTGCTAATGTGCTGGATGGTTGGCGTGTTGGAATGTTGGAATGATGAGTTGGCTGCCACGTGGAGGTTGACTTGTTGATCTGCTGAGTTGTCCCCCTGAAAAATAGGACTTCATAGGTTGATGATGTGGACACCTTTGATATGTTGTTTATCCACCACCTTGATGTTTTATTGCTCAAAAATTCATCAAATCCTTCATTACGCTGGAAAAACAGAGTATTGGCAGTTTGGTAGCAAACTTTGGTAACAAATGCCAAAAACACCTTTTTGCAAATCATTTGATCTTTCTAACAGTTCTAGGGTCTTATTTGATATTTATAAGCTAAACACACACTTTGATCACTCTCATTGTTGAAGTTTAAAGTTGTCTTTTCTTCCATGGAAAGCTACATCCAATCTGTAGCAAATATTCACCTTCAATATGGAGAGTTGCTACGAAACTGCCTAATTTCTGATATTTTATCTTTCAGATATTTTCTTCACCTACAAGTCATTTCTAATAGCCTATACAAGCCTATATATTACTAAAAATATTGATTTGCAACAACATAAGCAAAAATTTATGATATTACCATGTTCATGAAGTGCCCTCAATTTCAACAACAATCTTGAGACCCTTCTTCAAAATCGCATCTTGGATCATTTGAATTTGTGTTTCTAAAGCCCTGACTTGCCCCTGCAACCTTCTCCTATCTACTTGTAACCATTTGTTCCTCTTGCACAGGTGATTTTTTATTCTATGTAAGGGTAGTGTTTTCTTTATCATTCTTCCATATTGATCTGAAAATGGTCTGGATAACTTGTATGTATTTCAAGAACCTACCACTCAGTTTAAATTAAAATGATCTAGCTTTTACTTGACAATTTTGCGGAATATTTTACTTGAAAGTGGTGGATGAATTTTTATTGTTCATGTGTCTTAAATTCATTTGTTCTTAGTGTAATTTAACATGTATGACAGCAACATAATGTAGCAAATAATCATTCAAACACAACAACAATTTTAATCTAGGAGTTCACCTGAAATATCGTGGGCTACGTCTCCTTTGAGCTTTGTCATCACGACAGCTCTTTAGGATTATGGTAAGTTTTTTACAAAGTAAATAATTAATTCCAATGAATACAAAAAGGATCCAAAGGACTGAAAATACCATGAATATCCCTCAAATGGCTGTCCAAACTCTGAAAACAACTTTAAGCTCTTGTTGACACGATTCCTTCTGTCAGTGCACTAAGATACTCTGAGCTTCTAAATGGCACAAACTCCCTCGGAATTTTGTTTCAGTCACTGAAACCACTCTTGCTATATCCAATACACATCAGACATCAAATACCAACTGATAAATTGCTCATATTGAGCACTTCATTCCCCAAATAGGCTATCCTCCATGGTTTGCCCAGGGCTGCCCAAAAATGCAAATCAACATCTCGAGTTGTAGAAGTTCTCAAAATGTTCTGAAACCAATTCCATTGGTTACATAACGACTGAAATAGTCAAGATAGAGTTTTTTTTCATCAAAAGGAGCCTCCGAATGCTCCGGTTTCGCCTCAATCACCTATCAGTGCCCCTTGGCACTAGGGTCAAGGAAAAATTCTCTACTAAGTTTTCGACCTCTAGAAGTTATCAAAAATTTCTAAAACCTCTGTCATTAGATTTAGAATCACGTTTATAGTCAATAATGACCACCGGTTCGCTAAAAATGGCCTCAAGCAGCACTGGCTAAGCCCTGGATTGCTGCTAGAAAAAGCTGGCACTAATGGCCTCTGGAACTTTACTGAAGCTTTTCGGCCTTCAAATGTTCTGTAAAGGCTCTGAAAACCATTTCATCAGATTTAGAACATCTGAATTATCCAATTTATACTAACTCTGGAAAACGACTCTAACTCCCTTGGTTAGGCCTCAAACTGAATTTGTCTCATGTTGGCCCTGATGGCTCCTTCATCTTCCCTGAAGAAAACGCTGGTGAAGATCACCTCCATTCGACCTGAAACCTATCCCAAAGTCTTCAGGAGGTTGAAAAGACCCAAAATTGACTAAAATTTCATCCAATTTGGTTCAATATTGAGATGGTTATGACTACAAAAACTTTGCCCCAATTTCCTCCACTAAATGTGGGGCAACTGCCAGTTAACTCCACTAAAAGTGGAAGTTCGCCTAAATTTGGGAGTGCCTCCAGAATCTTCGTCATATTAAACTCCACTTAACTGAAGATTAATTAAATATTAAACCTAATATTAGGCTCCTTAAGTGCTCTTAAAATTAAGCTCCCTCACTAGTCATATGATGAGGTTCCATGGGACGAGGGTTGACCCCTTCGTGCTCCGCTAGACCCACTCGGCATTCAAAGTGCAATAACTTCTTCATACGGTGTCCGTTTTTCGAACCGGTTGTGGTGTCGAAATCAGAAAGATGAGACCTATGCAACCATCTTGGTTTCAAGTCAATCCTGTAACTTTTAATTTTGAGCTAATCCTTAGTTCCTTGATCGAGTTCTTATCACACCTCCCAAATGAGAAGCTTTTGGACCCCAAAAGCTCTCTTGGACTACTGAAACTGATCTGTAAAGAAAATTAGAGTACTACATCCTCTTCTCTTCAGCCTCCAAACACTTTCCTTGCATGGCTAGTGACTTTTAACCACAACTAGAAAGCAATCCACACTTCCCTTCCTCGATGCGCTTATCCTCCTGTCAAGAGCTGCCTTTCTTGCACTCACTCAGAAAATTTCTGGCGAGAAATTTGCAAAAGGAATCTGAACATCGCTGCCTTGATCAATGATCCAAGGTGGCTCAAACATAAGTCGTGCAACATGTGATATCAACAACAAGTCTTCATAAAATGTGCTATACAATTGACACAAAATCAATGTAAAAAGTGTGCAACACAATCAACACAAGTCGACAAACATGTGCGACACAATCGACACAAGTCAATAAATAGCATGATACATCTTGACAAACACATTTGCATGTATCAATGTACAATGAACTATTTACAGTTTTCTATTTACACATACAACTTCCATGCACATGTACACCTTCAACTCTTCCTTTCAAGTACCAACAAGTACATAATCCAAAAAACATGTGGGTGACTATTTGAGCTGAACTAAAAGATATTTCTGCAATATAAGTGAGTATCATACTCATCTTCTACACCTCCACGGCAAAAAATTTCAACAACAAAGAAATTTCTTCAACTGAACCGCATTTATATGCAATCTTGCATCAGACTTTTCAACATAAATACATGCATACAACTAAAATTTTCATATGTGCAAAGGATTATTTATTACTGTGTTAAGAAGTCCATTCACTTCTTACCAAGCCACCTCCATGATGAATTTTTCTACTGCAACACTTCTTCATGTGAATCTTCCATTTTCACATCGATAATGGAATCCACAGTTCCACTTGTGCCAATCTTTCTGTCCTCTTGCTGCATATGCTTTGGATGACTAGTGATCTGGATTTTATGCAGGAACGCAACAGAATACAGATATAACCATAGATACTGAGATGTAGTGGAAATAATTCTTTATTTTATTAATAAAAGAATGACTGCAATAAGCTTACAAACATAATGGAAACAAGCTAGGGCGCTGGTAGTGTATCTCTGAGAAGAGATGTAGCGTACGCAGGCCTCTGAACTGTGTTACATTGAGGCTCGCAGGCCTATTACAGACATAATGGAAATAGATGAGCTAGGGTACTGGCAGCGTATCCCTGAGAAGAGATGTGGCGGCTACCAGCCCCTGAACTGTGTTACAATGCAGACATGATAGAGATGTGGCGAGCTAGGGCACTGGTCGCGCTTATCTCTGAGAAGAGATGTGTCGGCTCCCAGCCCCCTGAACCGTCTTACAATGAGGCTCGAGGGCCTATTTATTGTTGAGAAACAATGTAGAATCCGAAACGTCCAAAACCCTAACCGTAGGAGATGAAGCGCCAAAACTGCGGGCCCCGTTTGGGTAAATTGGTGGTTCAACTTCCCGGGGATGTAACTTTCGCATCCGATCTCCGTTTGATGCGCTCAATAGCTCGTTAGAAAGATCTATCCTAGGAGTACAAATTTTGAACGAGCAACATCGGTCCATGGACCCATGTTCTTCACCATTTTCCCAAAAAACGTCGTTTCGGGCCTCAAAACGGCTTCAGAAGTTTAAGACCCGAAAAACTGCTAAAAATAGTAAGTTGTGCTGAAACTTACAAACTGAAATTACTGATGGTGGGGGTTCAAATGGACTCGATGGGTGGCCACCAATATCCACTTGGATTATTAATGCCCCAAAATAGTTCCGGGTGTGCAAGACCCGAAAACCTGCTATAAATAGTAAGTTGTGCTGAAGCTGAAAAACAGAAAGAATTGATGCTGCGGGTCCAAATGGAATAGGTGGGAGGCCACCGATATCCACCTGGATCATTCCTCCCTCCTTAGGAAGCAATGGTCTCCATTGCGTTAAGTTCCTCCATGGGAGGGGGAATTTTGCTGAACTTGGTGTTGAATTTGTCCAGGACGTCGCGGACCTGTTGGCAGACGTGCTAGATATAGATGTGCCACCAGTGGGCAGCCATTGAAGGATCTGAAAAAAAATTGTCCATCATCACGTTCCTCTATTTCTCGAGGGCATCCTCGAGCAAGATTTTGACAGGATCTCTTGCTCCCTCGTCTTTCTTTCCTTCTGCCATGGGGGGTCATCGGGGTTGCGAGGTTGAACTCCTTATACCCTGGCCACGTTGGGGATATGAAAAGAAAAAAAGAGAAAATGCAGACCCGCTCTGATACCACTGATCCAAATTTTATGCAGGAACGCAACAGAATACAGATATAACCATAGATACTGAGATGCAGCAGAAATAATGCTTCACTTTATTAATAAAAGAATGACTGCAATAAGCTTACAAACATAATGGAAACAAGCTAGGGTGCTGGTAGCGTATCTCTAAGAAGAGATGTAGCGTACGCAGGCCTCTGAACTGTGTTACATTGAGGCTTGTAGGCCTATTACAAACATAATGGAAATAGATGAGCTAGAGTACTGGCAGCGTATCCCTGAGAAGAGATGTGGCGGCTACCAGCCCCTGAACTGTGTTACAATGCAGACATGATAGAGATGTGGCGAGCTAGGGCATTAGTCGCGCTTATCTATGAGAAGAGATGTGTCGGCTCCCAGCCCCCTGAACTATCTTACAATGAGGCTCGAGGGCCTATTTATTGTTGAGAAACAATGTAGAATTCGAAATGTCCAAAACCCTAACCGTAGGAGATGAAGTGCCAAAACTGTGGGCCCCGTTTGGGTAAATTGGTGGTTCAACTTCCCGGGGACGTAACTTTGGCATATGATCTCAGTTTGATGCGTTCAATAGCTCGTTAGAAAGATCTATCCGAGGAGTACAAATTTTTAATGAGCAACATCGGTCCGTGGACACATGTTGCTCTTCGTTTTCCCAAAAAACGTTGTTTAGGGCCTCAAAACGGCTCCGGAAGTTTAAGACCTGAAAAACTACTAAAAATAGTAAGTTGTGCCGAAACTTACAAACTGAAATAACTGATGGTGGGGGTTCAAATTGACTCTATGGGTGGCCACCAATATCCACCTGGATTATTAATGCCCCAAAACAGCTCCGGGTGTGCAGGACCCGAAAACCTGCTATAAATAGTAAGTTGTGCTGTAGCTGAAAAACTGAAAGAATTAATGCTGCGGGTCCAAATGGAATAGGTGGGAGGCCACCGATATCCACCTGGATCATTCCTCCCTCCTTAGGAAGCAATGGTCTCCATTGTGTTAAGTTCCTCCATGGGGGGGGGAAATTTTGCTGAACTTGGTGTTGGATTTGTCCAGGATGTCGCGGACCTGTTGGCAGACGTGCTAGATGTAGATGTGCCACCGGTGGGCAGCCATTGAAGGATCTGAAAAAAGGATTGTCCATCATCGCGTTCCTCTGTTTCTCAAGGGCATCCTCGAGCAAGATTTTTATAGGATCTTCTGCTCCCTCGTCTTTCTTTCCTTCCGCCATGGGGGGTCGTCGGGGTTGCGAGGTTGAACTCCTTATACCCTGGCCACGTTGGGGATATGAAAAGAAAAACAGAGAAAAAGCACACCCGCTCTGATACCACTGATCTGGATTTTATGCAGAAACGCAACAGAATACAGATATAACCATAGATACTGAGATGCAGTGGAAATAATGCTTCATTTTATTAATAAAAGAATGACTGCAATAAGCTTACAAACATAATGGAAACAAGCTAGGGCACTAGTAGCGTATCTCTGAGAACAGATGTAGCGTACGCAGACCTCTAAACTGTGTTACATTGAGGCTCGTAGGCCTATTACAGACATAATGGAAATAGATGAGCTAGGGTACTAGCAACGTATCTCTGAGAAGAGATGTGGCGGCTACCAGCCCCTGAACTATGTTACAATGCAGACATGATAGAGATGTGGCGAGCTAGGGCACTGGTCGCGCTTATCTCTGAGAAGAGATGTTTCAGCTCCCAGCCCCCTCAACTGTCTTACAATGAGGCTCAAGGGCCTATTTATTGTTGAGAAACAATGTAGAATCCGAAACGTCCAAAACCCTAACCGTAGGAGATGAAGCGCCAAAACTGTGGGCCCTGTTTGGGTAAACTGGTGGTTCAATTGCCCGAGGACGTAACTTTGGCATCCGAACTCCGTTTGATGCACTCAATAGCTTGTTAGAAAGATCTGTTCGAGGAGTACAACTTTTGAACGAGCAACATCGATCCATGGACCCATGTTGCTCTCTGTTTTCCCAAAAAACGTCGTTTAGGGCCTCAAAACAGCTCCGGAAGTTTAAGACCCGAAAAAACTGCTAAAAATAGTAAGTTGTGCCGAAATTTACAAACTAAAATAACTGATGGTGGGGGTTCAAATGGACTCGATGGGTGGCCACCAATATCCACCTGGATTATTAATGCCCCAAAACGGCTCCGGGTGTGCAGGAGCCGAAAACCTGCTATAAATAGTAAGCTGTGCTGAAGCTGAAAAACTGAACGAATTGATGTTGCGGGTCCAAATGGAATAGGCAGGAGGCCACCGATATCCACCTGGATCATTCCTCCCTCCTTAGGAAGCAATGGTATCCATTGCGTTAAGTTCCTCCATGGGGGGGGAAATTTTGCTGAACTTGGTGTTAGATTTGTCCAGGATGTCGCGGACCTGTTGGCAGACGTGTTGGATGTAGATGTGCCACCGATGGGCAGCCATTGAAGGATCTGAAAAAAAAAATTGTCCATCATCGCATTCCTCTGTTTCTCGAGGGCATCCTCGAGCAAGATTTTGAGAGGATCTCCTGCTCCCTCGTCTTTCTTTCCTTCCACCATGGGGGGTCGTCGGGGTTGCGAGGTTGAACTCCTTATACCCTGGCCACGTTGGGGATATGAAAAGAAAAATAGATAAAAGCAGACCTGCTCTGATACCACTGATCCGGATTTTATGCAGAACCGCAACAAAATACAGATATAACCATAGATACTGAGATGCAGCGGAAATAATGCTTCATTTTATTAATAAAAGAATGACTGCAATAAGCTTACAAACATAATGGAAACAAGCTAGGGCACTGGTAGTGTATCTCTGAGAAGAGATGTACCGTACGCATGCCTCTAAACTGCGTTACATTGAGACTCGCATGCCTATTACAGACATAACGGAAATAGATGAGCTAGGGTACTAGCAGCGTATCCCTGAGAAGAGATGTGGTGGCTACCGGCCCCTGAACTGTGTTACAATGCAGACATGATAGAGATGTGGCAAGCTAGGGCACTGGTCACGCTTATCTATGAGAAGAGATGTGTCTACTCCCAGCCCCCTGAACTATCTTACAATGAGGATCGAGGGACTATTTATTGTTGAGAAACAATGTAGAATCTGAAACGTCCAAAACCCTAACCGTAGGAGATGAAGCACCAAAATTGTGGGCCCCGTTTGGGTAAATTGGTGGTTCAACTTCCCGGGGACGTAACTTTGGCATCCGATCTCCATTTGATGCGCTCAATAGCTCATTAGAAAGATTTGTCTGAGGAGTACAACTTTTGAACGAGCAACATCGATCCAAGGACCCATGTTGCTCTCCGTGTTCCCAAAAAAACGTCGTTTAGGGCCTCAAAACGGCTCTGGAAGTTTAAGACCCGAAAAACTGCTAAAAATAGTAAGTTGTGCCGAAACTTACAAATTGAAATAACTGATGGTGGGGGTACAAATGGACTCTATGGGTGGCCACCAATATCCACCTGGATTATTAATGCCCCAAAACGGCTCCGGGTGTGCAGGACCCGAAAACCTGCTATAAATAGTAAGTTGTGCTGAAGCTGAAAAACTGAAAGAATTGATGCTGCGGGTCCAAATGGAATATGTGGGAGGCCAAGGATATCCACCTGGATCATTCCTCCCTCCTTAGGAAGCAATGGTCTCCATTGCGTTAAGTTCCTCCATGGGGGGTAAAATTTTGCTGAACTTGGTGTTGGATTTGTCAAGGATGTCGCGGACTTATTGGCAAACGTGTTGGATGTAGATGTGCCACCGGTGGGCATCCATTGAAGGATCTGAAAAAAAAATTGTCCATCATCGTGTTCCTCTGTTTCTTTCCTTCCACCATGGGGGGTCTTCGGTGTTGCGAGGTTGAACTCCTTATACCCTGGCCACGTTGGGGATATGAAAAGAAAAACAGAGAAAAAGCAAACCTACTCTGATACCACTGATCCAGATTTTATGCAGGAACGCAACAGAATACAGATATAACCATAGATACTGAGATGCAGCGGAAATAATGCTTCATTTTATTAATAAAATAATGACTACAATATGCTTACAAACATAATGGAAACAAGCTAGGGCGCTGGTAGTGTATCTCTGAGAAGAGATGTAGCATACACAGGCCTCTGAACTGTGTTACATTGAGGCTCACAGACCTACTACAGACATAATGGAAATAGATGAGCTAGGGTACTGGCAACGTATCCCTGAGAAGAGATGTGGTGGCTACCAACCCCTGAACTGTGTTACAATGCAGACATGATAGAGATGTGGCGAGCTAGGGCACTAGTCGCGCTTATCTCTGAGAAGAGATGTGTCGGCTCCCAGCCCCCTGAACTATCTTACAATGAGGCTTGAGGGCCTATTTATTGTTGAGAAACAATGTAGAATCCGAAACGTCCAAAACCCTAACCGTAGGAGATGAAGCACCAAAATTTTGGGCCTCGTTTGGGTAAATTGGTTGTTCAACTTCCCGGGGACGTAACTTTGGCATCCGATCTTCGTTTGATGCACTCAATAGCTCGTTAGAAAGATCTGCGCAAGGAGTACAACTTTTTAATGAGAAACATCGGTCCATGGACCCATGTTGCTCTCCTTTTTCCCAAAAACCGTCGTTTAGGGCCTCAAAACAGCTCAAGAAGTTTAAGACCCGAAAAACTACTAAAAATAGTAAGTTGTGCCGAAACTTACAAACTGAAATAACTTATGGTGGGGGTTCAAATGGACTCGATGGGTGGCCACCAATATCCACTTGGATTATTAATGCCCCAAAACGGCTCCAGGTGTGCATGACCCAAAAACCTGCTATAAATAGTAAGTTGTGCTGAAGCTAAAAAACTGAAAGAATTGATGCTGCAGGTCCAAATGGAATAGGTGGGAGGCCACCGATATCCACCTGGATCATTCCTCCCTCCTTAGGAAGCAATGGTCTCCATTGCGTTAAGTTCCTCCATGGGAGAGGAAATTTTGTTGAACTTGGTGTTGGATTTGTCTAGGATGTCGCGGACCTGTTGGCAGACGTGCTGGATGTAGATGTGCCACCAGTGGGAAGCCATTGAAGGATCTAAAAAAAAAATTTGTCCATCATCGCGTTCCTCTGTTTCTCGAGGGCATCCTCGAGCAAGATTTTGACAGGATCTCCTGCTCCGTCGTCTTTCTTTCCTTCCGCCATGGAGGGTCGTCGGGGTTGCGAGGTTGAAGTCCTTATACCTTGGCCATGTTGGGGATATGAAAAGAAAAACAGAGAAAAAGCAGACCCGCTCTGATACCACTGATCCAGATTTTATGCAGGAACGCAACAGAATACAGATATAACCATAGATACTAATATGCAGTGGAAATAATGCTTCATTTTATTAATAAAAGAATGACTGCAATAAGCTTACAAACATAATGGAAACAAGCTAGGGTGCTGGTACCGTATCTCTGAGAAGAGATGTAGCGTACGCAGGCCTCTAAACTGTGTTACAATGAGGCTCGCGGGCCTATTACATACATAATGGATATAGATGAGCTAGGGTACTAGCAGCGTATCCCTGAGAAGAGATGTGGCGACTACCAGCCCCTGAACTGTGTTACAATGCAGACATGATAGAGATGTGGCGAGCTAGGGCACTGGTCGCACTTATCTTTGAGAAGAGATGTGTCAGTTCCCAGCCCCCTGAACTGTCTTACAATGAGGCTCAAGGGCCTATTTATTGTTGAGAAACAATGTAGAATCTGAAACGTCCAAAGCCCTAACCGTAGGAGATGAAGCGCCAAAACTGTGGACTCCGTTTGGGTAAATTGGTGGTTCAACTTCCCGGGGACGTAACTTTGGCATCCTATCTCCATTTGATGCGCTCAATAGCTCGTTAGAAAGATCTATCCGAGGAGTACAACTTTTGAATGAGAAACATCGGTCCATGGACCCAATTGCTCTCCGTTTTCCCAAAAAACATCGTTTAGGGCCTCAAAACTACTCTGGAAGTTTAAGACCCAAAAAAATGCTAAAAATAGTAAGTTATGCCGAAACTTACAAACTGAAATAACTGATGGTGGGGGTTCAAATGGACTCGATGGGTGGCCACCAATATCCACCTAGATTATTAATGCCTGAAAACGGCTCCGGGTGTGCAGGACACGAAAACCTGCTCTAAATAGTAAGTTGTGCTGAAGCTGAAAAACTGAAAGAAATGATACTGCGGGTCCAAATGGAATATGTGGGAGGCCACCGATATCCACCTGGATCATTCCTCCCTCCTTAGGAAGCAATGGTCTCCATTGCATTAAGTTCCTCCATGCGGGGGGGGGGTGAATTTTGCTGAACTTAGTGTTGGATTTGTCCAAGATGTCGCGGACCTGTTGGCAGACGTGCTGGATGTAGATGTGTCACCGGTGGGCAGCCATTGAAGGATCTGAAGAAAAAATTGTCCATCATCGCGTTCCTCTATTTCTCGAGGGCATCCTCAAGCAAGATTTTGATAGGATCTCCTGCTCCCTCATCTTTCTTTCCTTCCGCAATGGGGGGTCGTTGGGGTTGCGAGGTTGAACTCTTTATACCCTGGCCACGTTGGGGATATGAAAAGAAAAACAGAGAAAAACCAGACCCGCTCTGATACCATTGATCTGGATTTTATGCAGGAACACAACAGAATACAGATATAACCATAGATACTGAGATGCAGCAGAAATAATGCTTCATTTTATTAATAAAAGAATGACTACAATAAGCTTACAAACATAATGGAAACAAGCTAGGGCGCTGGTAGCGTATCTTTGAGAAGAGATGTAGCGTACACAGTTCTTTGAACTGTGTTACATTGAGGCTCGCAGGCCTATTACAGACATAATGGAAATAGATGAGCTAGGGTACTGGCAGTGTATCCCTGAGAAGATATGTGGCGGCTACCAGCCCCTGAACTGTGTTACAATTCAGACATGATAGAGATGCGGCGAGCTAGGGCACTGATCGCGCTTATCTCTGAGAAGAGATGTGTCAGCTCCCAGCCCCCTGAACTATCTTACAATAAGGCTCGAGGGCCTATTTATTGTTTAGAAACAATGTAGAATCCGAAACGTCCAAAACCATAACCATATGAGATGAAGCGCCAAAACTGTGGGCCCTGTTTGGGTAAATTGGTGGTTCAACTTCCCGGGGACGTAATGTTGGCATCCGATCTCCGTTTGATGTGGTCAATAGCTCGTTAGAAAGATCTGTCTGAGGATTACAACTTTTGAATGAGAAACATCGATCCATGGACCCATGTTGCTCTCCGTTTTCCCAAAAAACGTCGTTTAGGGCCTCAAAATGGCTCCGGAAGTTTAAGACCCGAAAAACTGCTAAAAAAAGTAAGTTGGGCCAAAATTTACAAACTGAAATAACTGATGGTGGGGGTTCAAATGGACTCGATGGGTGGCCACCAATATCCACCTGGATTATTAATGCCCTAAAACGGCTCCGGGTGTGCAGGACCCGAAAACCTGCTATAAATAGTAAGCTGTGCTGAAACTGAAAAACTGAAAGAATTGATGTTGCGGGTCCAAATGGAATAGGTGGGAGGCCACCGATATCCACCTGGATCATTCCTCCCTCCTTAGGAAGCAATGGTCTCCATTGTGTTAAGTTCCTCCATGGGGGGGAAAATTTTGCTAAACTTGGTGTTGGATTTGTCCAGGATGTCGCGGACCTATTAGCAGACATGCTGGATGTAGATGTGCCACCGATGGGCAGCCATTGAAGGATCTGAAAAAAAATTGGCCATCATCGCGTTCCTCTATTTCTCAAGGGCATCCTCCAGCAAGATTTTGACAAGATCTCCTACTCCCTCGTCTTTCTTTCCTTCCACCATGGGGGGTCATTGGGGTTGCGAGGTTGAACTCCTTATACCTTGGCCACGTTGGGGATATGAAAAGAAAAACAGAGAAAAATAAAACCCGCTATGATACCACTGATACTGAGATGCAGCGGAAATAATGCTTCATTTTATTAATAAAAGAATGACTGCAATAAGCTTACAAACATAATGGAAAGAAGCTAGGGCGCTGGTAGCATATCTCTGAGAAGAGATGTAGCATACGCAGGCCTCTGAACTGTGTTACATTGAGGGTCGCAGGCCTATTACAAACATAATGGAAATAGATGAGCTAGGGTACTGGTAGCGTATCCCTGAGAAGAGATGTGGCGGCTACCAGCCCCTGAACTGTGTTACAATGCAGACATGATAGAGATGTGGCGAGCTAGGGCACTGTTCGCGCTTATATCTGAGAAGAGTTGTGTATGCTCCCAGCCCCCTGAACTATATTACAATGAGGATCGAGGGCCTATTTATTGTTGAGAAACAATTTAGAATCCGAAACATCCAAAACCCTAACCGTATGAGATGAAGCGCCAAAACTGTGGGCCCCGTTTGGGTAAATTGGTGGTTCAAATTCCCGAGGACGTAACTTTGGCATCCGATCTCCATTTGATGCGCTCAATAGCTTGTTAGAAATATTTGACCGAGGAGTACAACTTTTGAATGAGCAACATTGATCCATGGACCCATGTTGCTCTCCGTTTTCCCAAAAAACGTCGTTTAGGGCCTCAAAACAGCTCCGGAAGTTTAAGACCCGAAAAACTGATAAAAATAGTAAGTTGTGCTGAAACTTACAAACTGAAATAACTGATGGTGGGAGTTCAAATGGACTCGATGGGTGGCCACCAATATCCACCTGGAATATTAATGCCCCAAACGGCTCCAGGTGTGCAGGACCCGAAAACCTGCTATAAATAGTAAGTTGTGTTGAAGCTGAAAAACTGAAAGAATTGATGTTGCGGGTCCAAATGGAATAGGTGGGAGGCCACCGATATCCACCTGGATCATTCCTCCCTCCTTAGGAAGCAATGGTTTCCATTGCATTAAGGTCCTCCATGGGGGGGGAAATTTTGCTGAACTTGGTGTTGGATTTGTCCAGGATGTCACGGACCTATTGGCAGACGTGCTGGATGTAGATGTGCCACCGATGGGCATCCATTGAAGGATCTGAAAAAAAATTGTCCATCATCGCGTTCCTCTATTTCTCGAGGGCATCCTCGGGCAAGATTTTGACAGGATCTCCTGCTCCCTCGTCTTTCTTTCCTTCCGCCAGGGGGGGTCATCGGGGTTGCGAGGTTGAACTCCTTATACCCTGGCCACGTTGGGGATATGAAAAGAAAAACAGAGAAAAAGCAGACCTGCTCTGATACCACTAATTCAGATTTTATGCAGGAATGCAACAGAATACAGATATAACCATAGATACTGAGATGCAGCGGAAATAATGCTTCCTTTTATTAATAAAAGAATGACTGCAATAAGCTTACAAACATAATGGAAACAAGCTAGGGCGCTGGTAGTGTATCTCTGAGAAGAGATGTAGCGTACACAGGCCTCTAAACTGTGTTACATTGAGGCTCGCAGGCCTATTACAGACATAATGGAAATAGATGATCTAGGGTACTGGCAGCGTATCCCTGAGAAGAGATGTGTCAGCTACTAACCCCTGAATTGTGTTACAATGCAGACATGATAGAGATGTGGCAAGCTAGGGCACTGGTCGCGCTTATCTCTGAGAAGAGATGTGTCGGCTCCCAGCCCTCTGAACTGTCTTACAATGAGGCTTGAGGGCCTATTTATTGTTGAGAAACAATGTAGAATCCGAAACGTCAAAAACCCTAACCGTAGGAGATGAACCGCCAAAACTGTGGGCCCCGTTTGGGTAAATTGGTGGTTCAACTTCCCGGGGACGTAACTTTGGCATCCGATCTCCGTTTAATGTACTCAATAGCTCGTTAGAAATATCTGTCCGAGGAGTAAAACTTTTGAACAAGCAACATCGGTCCATGGACCCATGTTGCTCCCCGTTTTCCCAAAAAACGTCGTTTAGGGCCTCAAAACAGCTCCGAAAGTTTAAGACCCGAAAAAATGCTAAAAATAGTAAGTTGTGCCGAAACTTACAAACTGAAATAACTGATGGTGGGGGCTCAAATGGACTCGATGGGTGGCCACCAATATCCACCTAGATTATTAATGCCCCAAAACGGCTCCGGGTGTGCAGGACCTGAAAACCTACTGGAAATAGTAAGCTGTGCTGAAGCTGAAAAACTGAAAGAATTGATGTTGCGGGTCCGAATGGAATAGGTGGGAGGCCACCGATATCCACCTGGATCATTCCTCCCTCCTTAGGAAGCAATGGTCTCCATTACGTTAAGTTCCTCCATGGGAGGGGAAATTTTGCTGAACTTGGTGTTGGATTTTTCCAGGATGTCGCGGACCTGTTGGTAGACGGGCTGGATGTAGATGTGCCACCGGTGGGCAGCGATTGAAGGATCTGGAAAAAAATTGTCCATCATCGCGTTCCTCTGTTTCTCGAGGGCATCCTCGAGCAAGATTTTGACAGGATCTCCTGCTCCCTCATCTTTCATTCCTTCCGCCATGGGGGTCATCGGGGTTGCGAGGTTGAACTCCTTATACCTTGGCCATGTTGGGGTATGAAAAGAAAAATAGAGAAAAAGCAGACCCGCTCTGATACCACTGATCCGGATTTTATGCAGGAATGCAACAGAATACAGATATAACCATAGATACTAAGATGCAGCTGAAATAATGCTTCATTTTATTAACAAAAGAATGACTGCAATAAGCTTACAAACATAATGGAAACAAGCTAGGGTGCTGGTAGCGTATCTCTGAGAAGAGATGTAGCGTACGCAAGCCTCTGAACTGTGTTACAATGAGGCTCGCAGGCCTATTATAGACATAATGGATATATATGAGCTAGGGTATTGGCAACGTATCCCTGAGAAGAGATGTGGTGGCTACCAGCCCCTGAACTGTGTTACAATGCAGACATGATAGAGATGTGGCGAGCTAGGGCACTGGTCGTGCTTATTTTTGAGAAGAGATGTGTCGGCTCCCAGCCCCCTGAACTGTCTTACAATGAGGCTCAAGGGCCTATTTATTGTTGAGAAACAATGTAGAATCCGAAACGTCCAAAACCCTTACCGTAGGAGATGAAGCGCCAAAACTGTGGGCCCCGTTTGGGTAAATTCGTGGTTCAACTTCCCAGGGACGTAACTTTGGCATCCGATCTCCGTTTGATGCGCTAAATAGCTCGTTAGAAATATTTTTCCGAGGAGTAAAACTTTTTAATGAGAAACATCAATCCATGGACCCATGTTGCTCTCTTTTTTCCCAAAAAACTTCGTTTAGGGCCTCAAAACGGCTCCGGAAGTTTAAGACCCGAAAAACTGCTAAAAATAGTAAGTTGTGCCGAAACTTACAAACTGAAATAACTGATGGTGGGGGTTCAAATGGACTCGATGGGTGGCCACCAATATCCACCTGGATTATTAATGCCCCAAAATGGCTCCGGGTGTGCAGGACACGAAAACCTGCTCTAAATAGTAAGCTGTGCTGAAGCTGAAAAACTGAAAGAATTGATGCTGCGGGTCGAAATGGAATATGTGGGAGGCCACCGATATCCACCTGGATCATTCCTCCCTCCTTAGGAAGCAATGGTCTCCATTGTGTTAAGTTCCTCCACGGTGGGGGAAATTTTGCTGAACTTGGTGTTGGATTTTTCCAGGATGTCGCGGACCTATTGGCAGACGTGCTGGATGTAGATGTGCCACTGGTGGGCAGCCATTGAAGGATCTGAAAAAAAAAATATCCATCATCGCATTCCTCTGTTACTCGAGGGCATCCTCGAGCAAGATTTTGATAGGATCTCTTGCTCCCTCGTCTTTCTTTCCTTCCGCTATTGGGGGTCCTCGGGGTTGCGAGGTTGAACTCCTTATACCCTGGCCACGTTGGGGATATGAAAAGAAAAACAGAGAAAAAGCAGACCCGCTCTGATACCATTGATCCAGATTTTATGCAGGAACGCAACAGAATACAGATATAACCATAGATACTGAGATGCATTGGAAATAATGCTTCACTTTATTAATAAAAGAATGACTGCAATAAGCTTACAAACATAATGGAAACAAGCTAGGGCGCTAGTAGCATATCTCTGAGAAGAGATGTAGCGTACGCAGGCCTCTGAACTGTGTTACATTGGGGGTCGCAGGCCTATTACAAACATAATGGAAATAGATGAGCTAGGGTACTGGCAGCGTATCCCTGAGAAGAGATGTGGCGGCTACCAGCCCCTGAACTGTGTTACAATGCAGACATGATAGAGATGTGGCAAGCTAGGGCACTGGTCGCGCTTATCTCTAAGAAGAAATGTGTCGGCTCCCAGCCCCCTGAACTGTCTTACAATGAGGCTCTAGGGCCTATTTATTGTTGAGAAACAATGTAGAATCCAAAACGTCAAAAATCCTAACCGTAGGAGATGAAGCGCCAAAACTGTGGGCCTCGTTTGGGTAAATTGGTGGTTCAACTTCCCGGGGACGTAACTTTGGCATCCGATCTCCGTTTGATGCGCTCAATAATTCGTTATAAATAACTGTTCGAAGAGTACAACTTTTGAATGAGCAACATCGGTTCATGGACCCATGTTGCTCTCCGTTTTCCCAAAAAACGTCGTTTAGGGCCTCAAAACGGCTCCGAAAGTTTAAGACCCGAAAAACTGCTAAAAATAGTAAGTTGTGTCGAAACTTACAAATTGAAATAACTGATGGTGGGGGTTCAAATTGACTCGATGGGTGGCCACAAATATCCACCTGGATTATTAATGCCCCAAAACAGCTTTGGGTGTGCAGGACCCGAAAATCTGCTATAAATAGTAAGCTGTGCTGAAACTGAAAAACTGAAAGAATTGATGTTGCGGGTCCAAATGGAATAGGTGGGAGGCCACCGATATCCACCTGGATCATTCCTCCCTCCTTAGGAAGCAATGGTCTCCATTGCGTTAAGTTCCTCCATGGGGGGGGGGGAATTTTGTTGAACTTGGTGTTGGATTTGTCCAGGATATCGCGGACCTGTTGGCAGACGTGCTAGATGTAGATGTGCCACCGGTGGGCAGCCATTGAAGGATCTGAAAAAAAAATTGTCCATCTTCACGTTCCTCTATTTCTCGAGGGCATCCTCGAGCAAGATTTTGATAGGATCTCCTGCTCCCTCGTCTTTCTTTCCTTCCGCCATGGGGGGTCGTCGGGGTTGCGAGGTTGAATTCCTTATACCCTGGCCACGTTGGGGATATGAAAAGAAAAACAGAGAAAAAGCAGACCCGCTCTGATACCACTGATCCAGATTTTATTTAGGAATGCAATAGAATACAGATATAGCCATAGATACTGAGATGCAGCGGAAGTAATGCTTCATTTTATTAATAAAAGAATGACTGCAATAAGCTTACAAACATAATGGAAACAAGCTAGGGCGCTGGTAGCGTATCTCTGAGAAGAGATGTAGCGTACGCAGGCCTCTGAACTGTGTTACATTGAGGCTCGCAGGCATATTACAGACATAATGTAAATATAAGAGCTAGGGTACTAGCAACGTATCCCTGAGAAGAGATGTGGCGGCTACCAGTCCCTGAACTGTGTTACAATTCAGACATGATAGAGATGTGGTGAGCTAGGGCACTGGTCGCGCTTATCTCTAAGAAGAGATGTGTCGGCTCCCAGCCCCCTGAACTATCTTACAATGGGGCTCGAGGGCCTATTTATATTTGAGAAATAATGTAGAATCCAAAACGTCCAAAACCATAACCGTAGGAGATGAAGCGCCAAAACTGTGGGCCCCGTTTGGGTAAATTGGTGGTTCAACTTCCCGGGGACGTAACTTTGGCATCCGATCTCCGTTTGATGTGATCAATAGCTCGTTAGAAAGATCTGTCCAAGGAGTACAAACTTGGAACGAGAAACATCGGTCCATGGACCCATGTTCCTCTCCGTTTTCCAAAAAAAAGTCGTTTAGGGCCTCAAAACGGCTCCAGAAGTTTAAGACCTGAAAAACTGCTAAAAATAGTAAGTTGTGCCGAAACTTACAAACTGAAATAACTGATGGTGGGGGTTCAAATGGACTCGATGGGTGGCCACCAATATCCACCTGGATTATTAATGCCCCAAAACGGCTCCGGGTGTGCAGGACCCGACAACCTGCTATAAATAGTAAGTTGTGCTGAAGCTGAAAAACTGAAAGAATTGATGTTGCGGGTCCAAATGGAATAGGTGGGAGGCCACCGATATCCACCTAGATCATTCCTCCCTCCTTAGGAAGCAATGGTCTCCATTGTGTTAAGTTCCTCCATGGGGGGGGGGGGATTTTACTGAACTTGGTGTTGGATTTGTCCAGGATGTCGCGGACCTGTTGGCAGACGTGCTAGATGTAGATGTGCCACCGGTGGGCAGCCATTGAAGGATCTGAAATAAAAATTGTCCATCATCGCATTCCTCTGTTTCTCGAGGGCATCCTCGAGCAATTTTCTGACAGGATCTCCTGCTCCCTCGTCTTTCTTTCCTTCCGCCATGGGGGGTCGTCGGGGTTGCGAGGTTGAACTCCTTATACCATGGCCACGTTGGGGATATGAAAAGAAAAATAGAGAAAAAGTAGACCCGCTTTGATACCACTGATCCGGATTTTATGCAGGAATGCAACAGAATACAGATATAACCATAGATACTAAGATGGAGCAGAAATAATGCTTCATTTTATTAATAAAAGAATGACTGCAAGAAGCTTATAAACATAATGGAAACAAGCTAGGGCGCTGGTAGCGTATCTCTTAGAAGAGATGTAGCGTACGCAGGCCTCTGAACTGTGTTACATTGAGGCTCACAGGCCTATTACAGACATAATGGAAATAGATGAGTGAGGGTACTGGCATCGTATCCCTGAGAAGAGATGTGGCGGCTACCAGCCCCTGAACTATGTTACAATGCAGACATGATAGAGATGTGGGGAGCTAGGGCACTGGTCGCGCTTATCTCTGAGAAGCGATGTGTCGGCTCCTAGCCCCCTGAACTATCTTACAATGAGGCTCGAGGGCCTATTTATTGTTTAGAAACAATGTAGAATCCGAAACGACCAAAACCCTAACCGTAGGAGATGAAGCACCAAAACTGTGGGCCCCATTTGGGTAAATTGGTGGTTCAACTTCCCGAGGACGTAACTTTGGCATCCGATCTCCGTTTGATGCGCTCAATAGCTCATTAGAAAGATATTTATGAGGAGTACAACTTTTGAATGAGCAACATCAGTCGATGGACCTATGTTGCTCTCCGTTTTCCCAAAAAACGTCGTTTAGGGCCTCAAAATATCTTCGGAAGTTTAAGACCCGAAAAACTGCTAAAAATAGTAAGTTGTGCCGAAACTTACAAACTGAAATAACTTATGGTGGGGGTTCAAATGGACTCGATGGGTGGCCACCAATATCCACCTGGATTATTAATGCCCCAAAACGGCTTCGAGTGTACAGGACCCGAAAACCTGCTATAAATAGTAAGCTGTGTTGAAGCTGAAAAACTGAAAAAATTGATGATGTGCGTCCAAATTGAATAGGTGGGAGGCCACTGATATCCACCTGGATCAACTAGTTGGATGCAAAATCCAACAATGGGAGACAACATGTCCCCTCTTTTGGAAAAATGTGCAAAACACATGCACCTTCTTTGAAATTTGTCTTTTCCTCATCTACTTCCTATATGCTTTCTTCCTCATCCAGCATCTCGAAACATGATGGTTAAATCGACCACAATATGTACAACAAATATTTCTTCCATTTAAGCATGCAAAATTATCATGCTTTGCAGAAACACAGTCAAATTGATCATGAGAAGATTTATACCTCTTGTATTGCTTTAAATGTTCATCCTTTTTGTCTTCATGAGAAGATGAACTAGTAGAGGCTACAACTTTCATTTGCAAACTAACATCATTGTTCTTGTCTTGAAAATTGTCTTAACTTGCATGCTCGCCATAAGCTGCATGTCTACCATCTTCTTGCTGCAACAAAGGCCTAAAGCAATGGAAATCATCTTTGAAAAAAATTTGACATATTTGCATCTTAAAACTTGGAATAAAAGTTCTCTTTGAATTAGCCTCACATGCCTTCATGGATTTGGAGTCTTCGCCATTAATTTGCACATAACCAAGACCAAGATTCTTGGGTCGTTCCTTAACCGAAATCGGATCAACCATGCCTTTTGCATGCTTGCCTAATCCTTTGCCTTCATAGCCCATTTTAATCATTAATTTAGACCCTATACCTCTCGTATGTTTTTCGAAAGAACCAACACATCTTTCTAAAGAGGAAACTGAAGACAAGTTAGAATGGATTACCTCTTCCTCATGCATTTTTTTGGTCAAAGCCTCTTGGGCTTGATGGAGTTGCCTCTCCATATCATGCAATCTTTGAATAATTTATTCCTTCTCTTCCTTCATGGAAAACAACTGTTCACGAATTTCAGTGCTTTCTCGTTTATCCTTAAACAAAATCTGTAGCATGTCCTTCAATATAATAAAGTCACGCTTCATATCATCATCGAAGAATATTGTGAAGGAGGAAACTTCACTTTTAGAAGTTGTCATTATGATGTCAATGAACAGAAGGAACTTCAACAAAGTTCTCAAAGCTTTTAAAAACAAATGACAAATATTTTTTAACCAAATGGCTGTAAAGACCAACTCTTATTCAAGCAGCCAAACAACAAACAAACTTCAAGAGCTTCTTAACAAACAATCGTCAAGAGGGTTTGTTCCAAAAGTGACCTTGAGGTCCCTTTGGGTAAGGAATATGCCTTAATGCCTTTTATTCATTTTTTTTTCCTCTCCAAAACTTATCTAATCAGTAGCTATCCCCAAATATCAAGCAAGCTCAAACAATAATCAATTTGCAAACAGTAAAACAGTCAATATTTTACACTGTTTAAACACCTTTCAATTTATACAATCAAGCAACCAAATGCCCTGTCAAGCAAGCAACTATGCTCTGATACCAACCTGATCTGAAAATGGTCTGGATAACTTGTATGTATTTCAAGAACCTACCACTCAGTTTAAATTAAAATGATCTAGCTTTTACTTGAAAATTTTGCGGAATATTTTAATTGAAAGTGGTGGATGAATTTTTACTGTTTATGTCTCTTAACTTCATTTGTTCTTGCTGTAATTTAACATGTATGACAGAAACATAATTCAGAAAATAATCATTCAAACACAATAACAATTTTAATCTAGGAGTTCACCCGAAATCTCGTGGGCTACGTCTCCTTTGAGCTTTGTCATCATGACTCAGCTCTTTGGGATTATGGTAAGTTTTTTAAAAAGTAAATACTAAATTCCAATGAATACAAAAATGATCCAAAGAACTAAAAATACCATGAATATCCCTCAAATGGTTGTCCAAACTCTGAAAACAACTTTAGGCTCTTGTTGACACGATTCCTTCTGTCGGTGCACTAAGCTACTCTAAGCTTCTAAATGGAACAAAATCCCTTAGAATTATGTTTATGTCACTGAAACCACTCCTTATGTATCCAATACACATCAGACATCAAATAACAACTAATAAATTTCTCAAATTGAGCACTGCATTCCCCAAATAGGCTATCCTCCACGGTTTGCCCAGGGCTGCCCAAAACTTCAAATCAACTTCTCGAGATGTAGAATTTCTAAAAATGTTCTGAAGCCAATTCCATTAGTTCCAAATGACTGAAATAGTCAATTTAGAGTTTTGGTTCATCAAAAATAGCCTCTGGATGCTCTGTTTTCGCCTCAATCACCTATTGGCACGCCTTGGCACTAGGGTCAAGGAAAACTTCTCTACTGAGTTTTCGACCTCTAGAAGTTATCAAAACTTTTTGAAACCTATGTCATTAGATTTAAAATCATTTTTTCAGTCAATAATGACCACTGGTTTTCTGCAAATGTCCTCAAGAAGCTCTGGCTAAGCCCTGCACTGCTGCTGGCAAAAGCTAGCACTAATGGCCCCTGGAAATTTACTGAAGCTTTTCGGCCTTCAAACATTATATACAGGCTCTAAAACCAATTTCATAAGATTAAGAACATCTAAATTATCCAATTTAGACTATTGGAACTCTGGAAAAGGACTCTAACTCCCCTGGTTAGGCCTCAAACTAAATTTGTCTCATTGTGGCCCTTATGGCTCCTTCATCTTCCCTAAAGAAAAAGCTGCTGAATATCACCTCCATTCGACCTAAAACCTATCCCAAAGTCTTCATGACGTTGAAGATACCCAAAATTGACTAAAATTTCATCCAATTTTGTTCAATATTGAGAGATTTATGACCAAAACAACTTTGCCCCAATTGCCTCCACTAAATGTGGGGCAACTGCCAGTTAACTCCACTAAAAGTGGAAGTCCGCCTAAATTTGGGAGCACCTCCGGAATCTCTGCCATATTAAAATCCACTTAACTGAAGCTTAATTAAATATTAAACCTGAGATTAGGCTCCTTAAGCGCTCTTAACACTAAGCTCCCTCATTGGTCATATGATGAGGTTCCATGGGAGGAGGGTTGGCCCCTTCGTGCTCCGTTGGACCCACTCGACATTCAAAGTGCAATAACTTCTTCATACGGTGTCTGTTTTTCAAACCGTTTGTGGTGCCGGAATCAGGAAGACGAGACCTATTGAATCATCTTAGTTTCAAACCAATATTGTAACTTTTAATTTTGAGCTTGTTGGGGTTCCCATGTTTTGGCAAGGTTGGAAATACCAAAAGATGAGACAACATCAACCCGCTTTTAGACCCTAGGATCTAGCCCTCCTAGGTCCAGAGAGGGATCTCTCTATGATTTTCAAAGGTATATGTCTTTAAAGTTCAAATGTTAAGATGTTAGGCTAGTTATAAGGCTCGAGGTTTGTTTGTTTGATTTGTTTTGATTTGGTTGTTGGGAATCAGGAATGAAGAGTTCAATATAATACAAGGCAAGGCAAAGAATATTTTAGGCAAAGAGAGATAAGTTCAGATAGTATTCAAGACCATTGGGCAAATGGAGTTAGGAAAGGGTTTACTTGTTGTTCAATATGCAGGCTTTCATTTGGGCTAGTCATCTAAAGCATTGGATCCTAAAATGATAGGTGGAGTGAAACAATCAAGAAAGAAAGTGAAAGAATGAGGGTAAACCAATTTCTGTCTATAGATTAGGTCATAGGTCATTTAACTCCAGACCTGCTTGGACATACTCTTAGGCAACTCTCAAAGAAGGGCAAGGAACAACTTGAGGGAAACTTAGATAGGTTTAATTAACTGAAAAGGATCCTAGTGAGACAAAGATAGAGTTATACACTCCCATTGTTCCCAATTCATTCAAATAAACTCTAACAAGAAACATCTAAGAAGCAGATTCATTAACTCATACATCAGCTAGTAGGAAATAACATCCACTACACTGGTTAAATTAACTGAAACTAATTCTTAGATAACACATTTAGCAGAAAACATTAAGGTAAGGAGAGCAAAAGCATAGGGTGCCTAACAAGGGAAAATCCTATGCCAGATTTCTGATGCAAGCCAGAAGAACTGAAATGGAATGAAATAAAACACAACGACAGAAAAACATCACCGCAGCTTTAGATCAGGATCCAAAGAAATGTGCTTGTCATATTAAGAGCAACACCAATAAGGTACAGCATTTTCCAATAGCTTGAAATTCAATTTGAAAAAATACTCCTCAGCCTGTCTTACAACTTTACACAGTGAGCATGCCTCAAGAGAAAAGCTTGCAATTCTTAGATATCTCATCAACAACCTTTACAATGAATTCCTTCATGAGTTTTATAACTGAAGAGAAGCAGAGGAGGTAGGTAGAAAACTAAATGCAGCACTAACACTCAGAAGAGGAAGAGGGCTAAAGCCCATTCTGTTTTAAACTCTGAGCATTCATCTCTGGCACTCTTTGGAGGAAAAAATGGTCTTTGTTAGGCTTCATTTACTCCAGGTATGTCTCTGATGCATTCTGGTTTGCTGTACTCTGTAGTACCTTTGGTGAATAAACAAAAGGTAAATAAATGACTAAATGGTCTGCCATACTTGTGAAACAAATGCTCTGGTAGCTTTGGACTGTGGTCTGGGCAGAAATTTCTTCAGGAACACCGTAGATACAGGGAAAAATATGGGTGCTTGGTCCTCTAGGGAACGAACAGTCTGTTGATGTGAAACCTTGAGCTTTGATTGCACCGAGAAGGACTTTGCACGGTCAAACTCTGTATTTTTAATGAAAATAGTGTTCAGATATCCTCCCAGGTTCTTCTCTGTACCTTTGAACTCTAAAAATATCTTTCTTTGGTTTTTCACCGCTGTAACAATGACAATGAGCCATGGCGGCATTTCACTACTCGTACTCTGCAAAACCCCTGACTGAGTTGAGAAATTAAATGTATGGAAGGGAGGATGAAGCGGAGACTCATGAAGAGGTGGTGCAGCGGCGGCAGAAATGGTGGTTCAAATGGAACAATGGTGATGAATGCAGTGATATGGCGAAAACGGTGAATAATAGGGTTTGACCAAAACATGCTTATGGACCGTTCAATCATGGCTTGGAGATGAAAATCAACGGCATAGATCGAATAAAGGAATGATATATGAACAACGGGTGGAATAATATATGAAACATAAGACTTTAGCGTAAATCCGAAATTTTGGATATGAACGGAAATACAAAGAAATGTGGTGAAAATGCAATGAATCGCGATCGTATGCGGTGGGACCCAGCATGGTGGAGGGCGATTAAATTTGAGCCGTCAGATCGTTAGATCCAACAGAAGGTCAAGATTAAGTAAGAGAATCGCAATTGGGAAGGGGCAGGGTAACACATTTACATAGTTCCGATTGCGATTGGGAAAGGGAATGCGATTAGTGCCAGGCCGTCCGATCTGACGGGAAGATCAACGGTGGAGATGTGGATTGGGGGATCGCAATCGGAGGGGACACAAAGGGGCGGCACCGTTAATTTCCAATTGCAATTGGGCGGAGAAATCGATGGTCGTTGGATCAGCTGGAAGATGGACGGCTTGGATGAGATCGGAAAGACGAAATCGGAAGGAGCGGAAGGGGGGTAATCGCAATCGCAATCGGGAGAATGTGCGATGCGATCAATCGGAGGGGAAAGCGATCAGCGGGAAGTGCGATTGGAATGCGCGATGCGATGACCATTGGATCAACGGGGGAAAACAACGGTGGAGATGTGGTCGGGCAATCGCAATCAGGGGGGGAACAAGGGTGACACATATCAAATTTCCGATTGCGATTGGGCGGGGAGAGCGATTAGCTCTCTGCTGTCGGATCTTCAGGATAGATCAACGGTAGAAAACATGTCGCGGGACATATTGTAATAAAACAATCACATCGGACTTTTTTCAATGTAGCAAAGGAATTTTCCCCTCCGATGACTCCGATTGCGATTGGCGCTCAAGACTTAAGCACTTGGTCTTAGCGCTGGGACGTATGGGGAATTGGTTTTAAGGGGGCTGGTGGGAAAGGGCTAAGCCCTAATATAAGGTTAAAAAGTGGGTTTTCAGCCCGTTTTTAATGAATTTCAAGGCCCATAAAGGGTAACGTTAAGGGAGAAAAGGGGAAATTTAGCCAAACAAAGGGCAAGGGCAGGATTCAAAGGGGATTTTGGGTATGATTTTGAAGGTAAAAGGGACTTAGAGGGAAAAAGGAGGACTTTGTGAAAGGGGGAAAAAGGGGTAAAATGGGACATTTTGCAAAGGTACAAGGGGAAAATGAAGGTCTTTTGGGGCACATTTTTTAGCAATCAGTGAGGCTCATGGACTCCATAACAGCAGAGGGCAACAGTAAAAGGCAGGGAACATAAAGGGCTTCAAGGATGATGTGTTTTCAAGGGAAATTCATTCCTTGAAGGCTCACAAAACAATCTAGCCCCTTGCTTGCTTGTCAAGGAATTCATAAGGGGCTAACAGTGGCTCCACATGGGGATGGCTTCTTCTTGAAGGAGTCAAGAATTCAGAAAATGATCTTTGGTGTAGGCCAGATGCCTGCTGCTTAAGCCACCTTTCTTCTTTGATTTTCAGCTGCCACAAATATGATAGATCAGCAAAACATTCTCAACAATCTACCTACCCATCCTACAATCCTAGCATTTTTTCTTCTAGGGTGCATTTGAACTAGCAGACCCTTTACATCATTTATTTTTATAACAGAAAATAAACCTATTCTAAATCTACCCTTATTGCTCCATGAGACCAGATTAGACTATTGGTCTCACATGTTTCTCTACCTAATCTAATATCTGCTGGGATTAAATTGTCCAGCAGATTTCTTCTCTACATTCTACAACATAAATTTAAAAACAGTCAAACTAGGATTAGACAGTCTAGTTTGTTGTAGATCCAAGGCATAAAGACAATTTCACATGGACAGAAAATTGTTGAAAACTGAAAACAAAACTTGAAGGCTTGAGATCTGAAGCTTGGAGTATCCTTCTTTCTTTGTGACTCAAGTTTTGAGCTTGTTAGAGTCACTTTCTTTCCTTCATTTCAGCTCTGGTTTTGGGCATGTTAGAGCTGATTCTCCTTTCTTCTTTGCTGGTCCAGATTTTGAGCATGTTAGGACCAGCTTCTTCGCTTTCTTTGGCTCAGGTTTTGATCATATTAGAGCCAATCTTTTGCACATCAGAGGTTCATGTTCTGAGCATGTCTGAACCTCTCCGTTTTTTGGAACATTTTCTCTTTTTCTTGAAAACAAAAAATTGCAATGGTATGTACAATGGAAGTGGAAACTAGAAATTGGAAATCAGCAAAAGTAGTGTTTGAGCATCCTGCCATTGATAGGACCCCCAAAAAGCTTTGTTCCATCTAATTCTTGTAGAAAAAAGGCATTCGGACCCACAGTGGCTTGGATGATGTATGGACCTTGCCACAAACTGTCAAACTTGTCGTGCTTTCCTTTATCCTCTCTTCTTGAGTCCCACTTCAGAAATTTATCCCCAATTTTGAAATCAGCAGCTTTGGTTCTCTTGTCAAACAAACTCTTTATGTTTTCCTAAAATTTGATAGCTCTGTTATAGACTTCTTCCCTTATTTGCTGGAGCTCAATTGTTTGGTTTATCCTTCTCACCATATTGTCTTCTTCTGTTTGAATCTCTTGGACCAGCTTAATCATTGGTACCCCAAGGCTGGTAGGAAACACTGCTTCTATCCCATATACAAGATGATATGGTGACATGCCAATGGAATTCTTAGTTGTAAGCCTGTCAGCCCACAAGGCATGCACCAACTTGTTATGCCATGACTTTTTGTTCTCTTCTAGCAGCTTTTTTATGATGATCACCAGGCTCTTGTTCAATGATTCAGCTAAGCCATTACCTTGTGGGTAATAAGCAGTTGAAAGACCAAGTACTATTTGATACCTGTGACAAAAATAAACCATTTTCTTGGATCCAAAAGCAGCAGCATTATCAGTGATTATTTTTCTTGGGCAGCCAAACCGAGAGAGGATATGACCTTCTATGAACCTAATGATGACTGAATCTGTGGCATTCCTAGTAGGTATGGCCTCTATCCACTTAGTGAAGTAGTTTGTGGCTGTTAATATCCATTTGTGTTGAGCAGAATAAGCAGGGTGAATTTCCCCTATGAAATCTAGGCCCCATTGCAGAAAGGGACCTTCAACAATGATGGTTTGTAGAGGTAAAGGAAGGAGTTTTCTTTTGCCTTCAAAAATCTGGCATTTGTGGCAGGCAATTATCATCTTATGGATGTTGTTGAAGAGTGTGGGGTAGTAGTAACCAGCCCTGAGTATTTTATTTGTAGTGGCCTTCCAGCTCAGGTGGCCTCCACACTCTCCTGCATGGAATTCTTGCTTAATCCTCTTGTTAGCACTCAAATCTACCTCAGGCTGAAATGAAGTAAAACTCAAGGCTACATCAAACCACGCTCAGCCTCGTAGCTAGCCCTACGAGGACAGGAGAGGGCTCTCTCCGTCAATCTCGATAAAATGACCAATAGGATGCGAGATGAATTACAATAGGAACCGATTTTAGGCTAGTAAAGAGATAGGTATGTTTGATTTTTTGGTTTTTGGGTTTTCGCTGGAGAAATGGGAAAACAAATTTTGGGTTCGGGGATAAGGTCAGACTTTTGCAGATTTCGAGTTGGGGCAAGGTAGGTGATTGTCTTGATGCTTTTGATTTGGATATATGGACAAATTAGACCGACGAGGAGCTGAAGAGGGCAAAGAAGAACTTGGATCCTCTCCAAACAGTCGAAAAACATATAGAACTAACTGAATTCAAAGGCAGAGCACTGTAAACAATGGATTCAACCTCATCTACTCATTCAATTTAGTTCAGAAGAATATGAAAGGATGGTATACATTAAACATGAAGAAACTTACAGTAAACAAAGAGGAAACACCATCAAGAACAGAACACCACAAGGATCCCAACAAGTGCCGCAAAACCCCTGATCTTTCCTTAGCCAAAATATGAAAAATATGTACAATGATATCAAAAGTATCCTAAGAGTCCAACCTGTAGAATGCCTCAGAAATTACAATATATAGATCACTCTAACCCCTTTCCCCACCTCTAGGGGTCGAATTCCCTCTTCAGGGATCAGTTTCAACCAATTCTAATCATGGAACTACAATCTAGGCAGCTAACAACTTGCCTCAAAAAGAGTGGAAACTGATCCATTACATGATTTTTTACTCATTTGAGAGTGAATCTTCTAGAAGAGATAAAAACAAGCCAAAGTTACATATCAAACATGAATTTACATCATAAAAACCCAAGAATTCTATCCATAGGAAAAACTGGTCCAAAATAGGCGAAATACTGAGCTGGCAGCTGAAAACTCAAAAAATTCTCAAGGTGGGTCGCTCCTGAACTGCGTGGGTCGCTCATGTTCCAGGCTGATTTTGAGGTAGCTCCCGACATCCAAATTGAGCTCATGATAGCTCGTTGGAAAGCCCTGGATGTCTAATTTCCAACCCAAGTGGAATTTCTGAATTTGGAGTTGATTTTACCCTCCAAAACCTCATTCTCCCAGAGGTACTTCCTGCTGGTGCAAAAGGTGGCAGCAAGGTGTTTTTTATGGTGTTTTTGAGCTGTTTGACCATCCATATTTTGTCAAAATGCTAAGTTGACTTCAGAGGATGCATATTTGACAATGAAAAATCCAAAAATGTAAAGATCTCCTCCAGCAAGTGTCTCAAAAAAATGCGAGCGCATGAGCGCGCGACCCACCTAGCCACAAAACCTGTTTTTTAAACCAAAAATTTGGAAATGACAAAATTTTCTCCGAATTTGCCCAAATTCGGAGCGGAGGTCCTCCATCATGTGTCTTTGCCAAATAATTTGGCCAATGAAGCTTCTCGCCAAAATCCGGTCGGATTAGGCCTTTTCCTGCTTTAGTGCTCAGGTAATCCCTCCTCTTTCTCATGATCTTCATCCTCGCCAGAACATGCATGCGAGCTCGCACGTGCCTTTCATGTGGCGAAGCATGTCTTTAATGCGATTGGCCTTCGCCAATAGTTTCTCCAAATGAAAGTTATTGTTCAGTATTAAGATTTGCTGCCTGTGTCATGTCACCTGCCTCTTCGATTCCACTTCGTCTCACGTGGATTTAAGTGACTCATGGGCACATGAGTCTATCCTCGAGCTGTTTATTGCGCTGCTCCAAATAGTTAATCACCCACTGAGCCTTCTGCAATTGGTCTTTCAACTGGTCATTCTCGGCCCTTTGCTCCTGGATGACTTCCCTCAGCTTCGAGCTAGGAGAGCCCGTATCAACATCAATGACTGCCATGTCGGTGTGCCGGCCTCCTGATGGGCCCTCATCATGCATGGGCCTCATAGTATAATCAGTGATAGGTTAGCCTACGAGTTTATGACCATAAAGGTTTCAATGAGCCATTTAAAACAATGCTAACATTGGGCAAACAAAGACATGAGCAAATGCTAATATTGGGCAAGGTGACTTATTACAAACATGAGAGATGTGCTCAAAGGGTTTAATCATGGCATAACAATAAAAATGGTGACAATGATATTATAGGTATGAGAGCAAAGTGATTTTCATGTTTTATGAAAGGCTGACCATATCACTGTTTCAGACATCAAACCCATTTTTACACCATTGATTTTCATTTTAACCCTGAAAACAATAATCTCATAACAGCGGGGTTATAAATCCTTCATTAGCATATTAGAACCATGTATGATGACACAAAAACGTTTGCAAACCCCAAATGATTGAAGAAAACCTGCTTTGAAGGCAACTGGAGTCAATTCTGAGCAAATCTGGGCGCTCAAACACAATTCCGGAACGCTATCTCTGCGTGGGTCGCGCAGGCTCAGTTTGGGTTGCGCAGCCCAGGTGGGTCGCGCAGGTGCAAACCCACTGTGCTAAACCCGTTCTGTTTGGGTCGCGCAGCCCAGGTGGGTCGCGCAGGCTCAAGTTGGGTCGCGCAGCCCTAAAACACTGTCCACGCCTTCCAAAAGTCTGAAATCGGCTTTCACTTGGCAAATATGATTTGGGAGCAATGAAATCGGTTCAAATGAACTTGTTTGGCCTTTATATATCTCACAAATATCTTCCCAATCAGATTTCATTTCAAATCCAACTTTAAACCCACATTACAAATGTTTTTGTAATTTTCACTTTGGCTTTTTAAATACAAACTTTGCTTTGGCTTCTCTGAGGTCGATACTGATGATTTTATTGTCTTTTTGCAAGGATATGGCTGTCTTAGCTAGAGGAAAGACCAGGGGTCTGCTTCTACAATGTCTTCATGGTGGAACAATTACAAATTTATTACAAAATGATAATGACAAATTTCTAGTTCCAAAACAGAGTTTTGGACTAGAAATGTATTTTTAAGAAAATGACGATGATAATAAAATAGAAATCACAAGTGCTGGACTTTCCTCACCTTGCAGGCTTGATGACTAGTGTATAAATGACTCAGAAACCCTAGACACCAAGACCTAGGACACTTATTAACAATTTTAATGACCTCATGTATCATGACAATAACTATGAATAATTTTTTGAGGAAAATTTTTTAAAATAGCGCTGCAGGTGTAATATGAGGAAACACAAGATGACATAACCCTTCGTCAGTTCATGGCATGATACTAGTGATATGCAAAGAAGTGAAACAAGTGAGACACCTAATAATGAAAATGCAAAAGACGAAATGATCACTGACGGAGGGCAGCAAGGGCTGACTCTAACATTGGCTCCAATGGGGATGGTAGCTCCAGCTCCGTGGACGTGCCAAGAACGGCAGATCTTTGGGAGAGCAGACCAGTGTTTCCATCCATTGGGCCATGGAATCAAAAACTCAAACTGAAATGCATGACTGAAAACTGATGACAAAAATTTACTCTCACTCAACTAAAAACTGACTCGATACTTAAACACAACTGACAAACTGAAAAATATGCTCAAAGTAGAGCTTATTCAATACAACCTACTCTAATTGTACTTTACACCACCCGATCAACTGTAATGGAACAGCCAATGCAACCATGTAAGCATGTTGGCTGCTGTTTGATTTCTTCCCACATGCTTGCTTATGAACAATGAGAAATAACTACTAAAAGGCAACTCCCATGGAAACTTTGAACCAAGTGGACTGCTGATAAACTTGCAAAGCATAAATTGACTGGACGACTGCAAGAATATTGCGAATGGATCTTCATAAACATAGCTCTGGTCCAGATAATATCCATACCTTGATCTTAAACTTTTCCACACATCTGCGGTGCTTTTCTTTGGTGATTGCAGCAAGCTGTCAAAAGGATCCTGAAATTCATGAAAAATGAAACTCTGTTGCTGATTCCAGGCAGAACAAAAGTCTCCTTCATCAATCTCCTCATATGAACGGAAATCTGGACATGTGCTATGCAATGAACAATCTGTTAAACAAGACAATGAAGGTGACCTTTGAATAAGATTATCATCAACATTCTTTTCCAGCACATGGTTAGCTAATGGAGGAAAATTTTTATAACAAACATCATCCAACACACGAGCAATGGGATCATCAAAAACTTGAGAAGAGTGCTGTAATGTATCCATTGAAACTGTATGACCTCCTTCTGGCTGTTCATCTTTTCCTTGAGATATATTATGAAGATTCTGCCTTATAAACTGAAATGTTTCAAAACAAAAGGGTATAGAATCTTCCTGCATCATCAAATTATGTATTTCATCTTCCACAACTTCATCTGTAATCTGATCTTCAATTGTATTGGATGGCTGCAAATCTGATGTTACAAGCTGCTCATTTGAAGATTTACCATGCAATTTTTCTCTCAAAAACTGAAATGATTCAAAACATAAAGGTACAGAGTCACCTTGAATCATTAAATCATGTGTGCCCACTTCCAAATCTTCAGCTGCAACTTGACAATCAATGACTTTTGGGGGCTGCAAATCTGAATATGAGAAGTTTTCATTGCCCTCAAGACGATCCAGATCAAGACTTGTTGACGTTTGATTTCTGATTGCATGGAAGTTATCTCTAATGAACTGAAACGAATCAAAACACAAAGGCAAAGATCCTTCACTTACATCAAAATTTTCTGCACTTTCCTCATCATTGCCATAGCTGATATGCATCGGTTGATCACTGTACTCGAGCTGCTGAAAGTGAACTTCCTCCTCGCACAAACTAGCTACTGATTTGTCTGCAAGATTAGCTTCTGTTTGGAGAACATAATCATCATCATACCGATCAAACTGAGGCAATTCATCATCAAACATACACATCATATCAACAGCTCTCTCTTCTTCACAATGATCTATAAAACAATCACTATGACTACTGGGATCAGAAACAAAATGTTTTGGATCAGCAACTTGTTCTTGAATGTCATTTTCATTTTTTGCAGTTATTTTCCACACCATCTCTTCTACTGCGTTTACGAAAAGATCAAGCTTTTCCTCTGAAAGTGTCATCTGCTCTGAAACATTCTTCTTTCCTTCTTCCTTCAACCTTGCCCTCAAGATCAGCAAATGAGCCTCTACATTCACTGCCTTGTTCTGCATTTTGTGAAGTGTTGCAATATTCTTTTCTCTTAGCTGAAACTCCATTTCCGGATCAAAGGCACCCGGGTAGTGCAAGAGAGCAGATCTAGGAGAAGGTCTTATATCAACTGGCATCGAATAATAAACTTGGTTAAATGTAGCAGAAAATTGTTGTACTGTCTCACCTGGCATTCTTTTCAACTGGTTATACTCCTCTATAATCAACAAAAAGTTATGTCCGATCATCCACCTGTCAAGGAAAACTTTGACAAACTGCTGAAAATCTGTGATGCTCGCATCAGGCAGGGCTTTGAACCAACTCTTCACTTGGCCTTTCAAAGAAAGAGCAAAAAGCCTAATACTAACATCTTCATCATCAACTTCAAAAAGATCTAGAAAAGTCTCAACATTCTGCACATGTTGCTCAGCGTTGACATTGTTACATTCATCGTCAAATCTTGGTAGATATAGGTCATAATTTGCAGGAAAAGCATGAAGAACAGAAGGTAAAACAAGAGGTTTGTACCGATCTGGAATTTTACAAGGTGTAGGGGCATGTACAAGTGCTGTGGGATCAGCTTGATTTTCTTGCTCATCACTCTGTAGAGAGTCAACATAAGATGTGGGAAAAGTGAGGAGGCCAGGATCAAAGGGAAACTCAACATTTACACTCTTTGCATAGGTCGAGTGAAGATTTTGATGACCTTTCTCATACAACAAACTTTGAAAAAATTTCAAGACAGCTTCAAGACCAGCAAAGAAGTAATTTACAAGAAAGCAGATTAGATCCTGAATACCATTCCACTTTAGATACCTGAACTTTGTGTAAGATCCTTCCATTTTCTCAGAGAAAGAGTCAGTCCTCCAGACTTTGAATTGGAGTCACCAGGTGAATGATTTCAGCCTTCTTATGTCTGATCGTTGTCCACCATCAACCATCAGATCTGAACTTGATACACGTACTGGGGCAATTTGCAAATCAAGGGACACATTCACAAGCTAAACCGGAGATCGACTGAAGCAGCTTTTATCTACTATGCACTCGCAGAGTAATGTGCAGTTCGAAGGCTACCTGGCGTGACTTCAGACTCCATCTATAGCAAATGACAGTAACAAGCAAACCATTTTCTTCCCCAGCATGGTCGCCACTATGTTAGCACTCAAATCTACCTCAGGCTGAAATGAAGTAAAACTCAAGGCTACATCAAACCACGCTCAGCCTCGTAGCTAGCCCTACGAGGACAGGAGAGGGCTCTCTCCGTCAATCTCGAGAAAATGAGCAATAGGATGCGAGATGACTTACAATAGGAACTGATTTTAGGCTAGTAAAGAGATAGGTATGTTTTTTTTTTGGTTTTTTGGGTTTTCGCTGGAGTAATGGGAAAACAAATTTTGGGTCCGGGGATAAGGTCAGACCTTTGCAGAGTTCAAGCTGGGGCGAGGTAGGTGATGATCTTGATGCTTCGAATTGGATTTTATGGATAGATTAGACCGACGAGGAGCTGAAGAGGGCAAAGAAGAACTTGGATCCTCTCCAAACAGCTGAAAACATATAGAACTAACCGAATTCAAAGGCTAAGCACTGTAAACAATGGATTCAACCTTATTTCACTCATTCAATTTAGTTCAGAAGCATAATGAAAGGATGGCAACATTAAACATGAAGAAACTTACAGTAAACAAAGGAGAAACATCATCAAGAACAGAACACCACAAGGATCCCAACAAGTGCCGCAAAACCCCCGATCTTTCCTTAGCCAAAATATGAAAAGTATGTACAATAGTATCAAAAGTATCCCAAGAGTCCAACCTCTCCAACCTCTGAAAATGATTGAGAAATTACAATATATAGATCACTCTAACACCTTTCCCCACCTCTAGGGGTCGAATTCCCTCTTCAGGGATCAGTTTCAACCAACTCTAATCATGGAACTACAATCTAGGCAGCTAACAACTTGCCTCTAAAAGAGTGGAAACCGATCCATTACATGATTTTTTACTCATTTGAGAGTGAATCTTCTAGAAGAGATAAAAACAAGCCAAAGTTACATGCCAAACATGAATTTACATCATAAAATCCCAAGAATTCTATCCATAGGCAAAACTGGTCCAAAATAGGCGAAATACTGAGCTGGCAGCTGAAAACTCAAAAAATTCTCTAGGTGGGTCGCTCCTGAACTGCGTGGGTCGCTCATGTTTCAGGCTGATTTTGAGGTATCTCCCGACATCCAAATTGAGCTCATGATAGCTCGTTGGAAAGCCCTGGATGTCTACTTTCCAACCCAAGTGGAATTTCTGAATTTGGAGTTGATTTGACCCCTCAAAACTTCATTCTCCCAGAGGTACTTCCTGCTGGTGCAAAAGGTGGCAGCAAGGTGTTTTTTATGGTGTTTTTGAGCTGTTTGACCATCCAGATTTTGTCAAAATGCTAAGTTGACTTCAGAGGATGCATATTTGACCATGAAAAATCCAAAAATGTAAAGATATCCTCCAGAAAGTGTCTCAAAAAAATGCGAGCGCATGAGCGCGCGACCCACCTAGCCACAAAACCTATTTTTTAAACCAAAAATTTGGAAATGACAAAATTTTCTCCGAATTTGCCCAAATTCGGAGCGGAGGTCCTCCATCATGTGTCTTGCTCAGTCAATGAAGCTTCGGCCAAAATCCGAAGTGGATTAGGCCTTTTCCGCCGTCGAAGTGCCTTGCGCAACCTCCTCTTCATGATCCTCATCCTCGCTTTGCAAACATGCATGCGAGCCCAGTAATGGCCTTTCATGTGGCTACATGTTCTTGTCGCATTCTATTTCGCCAGTTTTCCAATGAGGTCTGTTTTATGTGAGTACAGATTCTCATACCAAAGGCCAGTCACCGGGCCTCTTTCTATTCCACTGCCTGTCCTCACGGATTTGGCGCACCTCATAAAATGTGAGCTCATCCTCGAGCTGTTTGTTGCGCCGCTCCAAATAGTTAATCACCCACTGAGCCTTCTGCAATTGGTCTTTCAGCTGGTCATTCTCGGCCCTTTGCTCCTGGATGACTTCCCTCAGCTTCGAGCTAGGAGAGCCCGTATCAACATCAATGACTGTCATATCGGTGTCCCGGCCTCCTGATGGGGCCTCATCATGCATGGGCCTCATAGTATAATCAGTGATAGGTTAGCCTACGAGTTTATGACCATAAAGGTTTCAATAGGTCATTTGAAACAATGCTAACATTGGGCAAACAAAGACATGGGCAAACACTAATATTGGGCAAGATGACTTATTACAAACATGAGAGATGTGCTCAAAGGGTTTAATCATGGCATAACAATAACAATGGTGACAGTGATATTATAGGTATGAGAGCAAAGTGATTTTCATGTTTTATGAAAGGCTGACCATATCACTGTTTCAGACATCAAACCCATTTTTACACCATTGATTTTCATTTTAACCCTGAAAACAATAACCTCATGACAGTGGGGTTTTAAAATCCATCATTTGCATATTAGAACCATGTATGATGACACAAAAACGTTTGCAAACCCCAAATAATTGAAGAAAACCTGCTTTGAAGGCAACTGGAGTCAATTCTGAGCAAATCTGGGCGCTCAAACACACCGAATGTCACCGTTGGTCGCGCAGTTAGTTTGTCACAAGTACTTCGTGTGGGTCAGCGCAGGTGCAAACCCACCGTGCTAAACCAACTCTGTTTTGGGGCCGCGGCAGCCTCGTGGGTCACAGCTCGAAGCTGGGTCGCCACAGCCTCCAAACAGCTGCCCACGCCTTCCAAAGTCCGAAACTCAAGCCACTTTGCAAACACGACTTGGGAGCTATGAAATTGGTTCAAATGAAACTTGTTTGGCTTTTATACATGCCACAAATATCTTCACAATCAGATTTTATTTCAAATCAAACTTCAAACCCATATTACAAATGTTTTTGTAATTTTCACTTTTGGCTTTTTCAAATACAAACTTCCTTTGGCTTTTTTGAGGTTGATACTAATGATTTTGCTGTCTTCTTGCAGGGATATGGCTATCTTGGCTAGAGAAAAGACCAGGGGTCTGCGTTTTACAATGTCTTCATGGCGGAACAATTACAAATTTATTACAAAATGATAATGACAAATTTCTAGTTCCAAAACAGAGTTTTGGACTAGAAATGTATTATTTTTTTTAGAAAATGCTGATGATAATAAAATAGAAATCACAAGTGCTGGACTTTCCTCACCTTGCAGGCTTGATGACTAGTATATAAATGACTCAGAAACCCTAGACACCAAGACCTAGGACACTTATTGACAATTTTAATTACCTCATGTATCATGACAATAACTATGAATAATTTTTTGAGGAAAATTTTTTAAAATAGCGCTGCAGGTGTAATATGAGGAAACACAAGATGACATAACCCTTCGTTAGTTCATGGCATGATCCTAGTGATATGCAAAGAAGTGAAACAAGTGAGACACCTAATAATGAAAATGCAAAAGACGAAATGATCACTGACGGAGGGCAGCAAGGGCTGACTCTAACACCTCTTAGCTTTAGTTTCTGGAAAACATTTAAGCAATAGGCCATTTGGATTCTTCTAATATAAGTTTTTATTCACAATGAAATAGCTTCTGGCTTTTAGTTTTAGGAATCTGGCATTTTTTTTTGACATTTCAGGTGGAGCATTGAGGTTGGTGAGCACATAAAGGATATCAGAGTACCAAGGGGAGTTCTGAAACTTCTCCTCAAAAGTGGGAGCAGGCAGTCCTTCTTGCTCATCCAAGGAATTTACCATGTTAATTTCAAGGGCTTGCAGATTTGATTCAGCCATTAACTTAGCTAAGCCCTGACCTTTGATCAGTTTTGTGGGTTTTATCTCAAGGTCGTATTCTAAGATCACAACAATCCATTTGCCCCTCTTCCCATCTGGGTCTTGGGACAGTATATCTTTGACTACTATGTTAGGCACATAAGCTATGGTGTGGGAATGCAATATGTACACCCTAAATTCCTTTAAGGCCTTGACCAAAGCATAGGCCTGTTTTTCCATTATGTTGTATTTCAAGGGTGCGTCTCTTAGTGCTTTGCTGAAAAAGGCAATTGGTTGTTCCATTCCCTCTGGATTTTTCTGCAGTAGGACTGCAGCCACTGTATGCTCAGAGGCAAATGAAAAGATCAGGAAATATTTATAGAAATCAGGGCTAATCAGAACAGGAGCTTGGGTGAGTGCAATTTTTACTGATTCAAAAGATTGTTTAGCTCCAACAGTCCATTTAACTCCTACACCTTTCTTCAGCATGTTGGTCATATTCCTAAGGTGTTCAGCTAGGTTGGGAATAAACCTCCTAAGGAAGTTAATCTTCCCAATGAAGGACTGTAATTCTTTGATGTTTCTTGGGTGTGTGATCTGTAGTATTCCCTCAACTCTTTGTGGTTCTATCCTAATTCCTTTTTCTGATATAATGTGGCCAAGAAGCTTTCCTTCTTGCAGCCCAAATAGAGTCTTTTTAGGATTCAATGACAGAACAAACCTTCTACATTTTTCAAACACTTTTCTTAGATGTTTTAGGTGTTCTTCTTCAGTCTTAGAATAGAATGTTATGTCATCCAAGTAAATAACAATGAAGTGTCCTATCTCATCTGAAAAAGCTATATCCATTGCTCTTTGGAAGGTTGCGCCAGCGTTCATTAGTCCAAATGGAATTTTTACATATATAAAGGTGCCCCATGGAGAGGTAAAGGCTGTCTTGAGTTGGTCTTCTGGGATTACTAAGACTTGGTTGTAACCTGAAAACCCATCTAGCAGGGAGATCCTTTTTTAGCCTACTACCCTCTGAAGGATGTGTTCCATTTTTGGCAAAGGGTAATTGTCTTTGAGTGAGGCTCTATTAAGATTCCTGAAATAAATGCACAGCCTGATCTCCCCTATTTTCTTTCTCATAGCCACTAGGTTGGATACCCAATCAGATAACCTTACAGGTACAATTATGCCTGCCTCATACATCTTTTTAACTTCTTTTTCAACTGCAGGCAATTGCTTTGGGTTTATTCTGCGGATTTTTTGTCTAAAGGGCTTCTGATTTTCTTTCAAAGGTATTTTGTGTTGTATGATGTTCGTGTCATAGGCCTTTAAGTCTTCATAACTCCATGAAAACATGTCAATAAATTATTTGAATAAATCAATGTATTTCCTTTTCATTTCCATGGGTAAGGACCTAGCCAATTTAATCATTTTGGGATTATCTTTTGTGCCTATGTTTCATTCTTCAACATCAGAGTCTGCGTACTCTATGGTAGGATTTTTTGCCACATCATCGAAGTCAAACAGGTCCTCTAAAGGTGCCAGACCTCAAGGTATGTTCCTGTCTTTGGCCTGCAGCACCTCTACTTCTTCACTGTTTGCATTTTCGCATTCTGTGGTTGAATTTCCAGTTTCTTCATTTAAAGCGTTTATTTCTACATCGTGGGGTGGAGATTCTCCCTCGTCTGAGGGTTCCTCACTTAGGCAGCTATCATTGGATGTAGAGTCTGAATCGGAAAACTCAAACTCGTTTCTGCCTATCAGGAAATCTTCAATCTGTTTATCGCCCTCAAAGACCTGCCAATATTTTTCGTTATCCGGCACTGCAGGTCTGAATCTGGTTTGTATTATGATTTGTTGGTTGCTTGGAGTCTTAGGGTGTGAACTAGCCAGGCAAGCTAATCCATTTGCAATGAAATTTTGACTCTGAGGGACAAACACTAATTCGTACTCAACAAATGTTTTCAATATATCTACCGCATCATTCCTATACGCCCTCAACCTAGGGTGCTTGGCTGTGTATTCACCGTTCACTTGTTTTATAACCAGCTCAGAGTCTCCCTGCACGGCTACCCTACGGGCTCCTAATTTCTTCAATAGATTTAAACCTAGGATTAGAGCCTCGTACTCTGTGATATTGTTGGTGCATTTTAAGTGCAGGTTGCAAGCGTGGCTCTCTGCGTAGTCGTTCTCTGTGTTACGCAGCCACACACTTGCCCCGGCAATCCTTCTTGTGCAAGACCCATCGAAACTCATCTCCCATAGGGGTTCACTCTTGGTTTTGTTATCATTTCTTTCCCTATGTCTGGATTCGCCATTGTGTTGTGTTATAGGGTCTGCACTAGGTTGTGGGCTATTTAGTTCTTCGTGTGATGTATGGATTTGTGAGGGATGTTCGGTTAACCGTTTACCTTCTTTTCTTTCCTCACTCCGAATTTCGGTTTCAGTGCACTGTCTAGGGTTCCCTTCTTCGTTTTCCTCGAAATCCAGAGTGGCCTATATGTTAAATTCCATGGGCTCTATTTCCTTGTTCATGTCTATGCTTTCTAGTGCTGGCTCCCCCAAGGATTCATCGTTGCAGAAGATGAAAGAGTCCAGATCTGTGTGCACAGAGTATAAAGGAGAATTCTCAGGTTTTTCAAGGCTGCTAACCAGAAATTTCCTTTGTGCCTCCCTGTACAGTCTTCTAAGTTGGCTAAAAACGGGGATTGTGGCATATGCCCCATCCATCTGCATTGTGCCTTGGAGCTTGGCTCCCCACGATCTAGATAGTAACATGCCATACTTAAGTGGCACATCCGCCACCACAACATCCATGACCATAGATTTAGCTGGGATTTGGGTCAAGCTCACACATAAATCTTTGATCAGGCCAAGGCATTTTACTCTGCTAGAGTCGAATGAATATAAATCTTTGTAAGGACGGGTTATCTCTAGGCCTAGACTTTCCATGACTACCTTAGGCATTAGGTTGTGTGATGCTCTAGAATCATGCATTGCATTATGAAGAATCTTATCATGAATGTTGAGACTGATATAAAAAGGTGGAACTACCCCCTCCTGAAACTTCCCTTCTATCTTTGGGCCAAACAGAAGTGCAGGTTGATCATCACTCAGATTTACAGTGTCACTATTTTCACCTAGGTTCAAGGCTTTCAAAATTTAGCCTTTATATACATCCTGAGTGGCCAGCTCAGAGAGTGGTACAGAGATTTTAAATTTTTCAATCTCACTTTCAAGATTGAAAGTGGGCTGACTTTTTGGAATGCTCGACTCTGTTTTGTTAGCCAATGCCTTGGTGGCTGAATCAGTGTGTTGATTCTCGTTATGTACAAGGTTTGTGACAGTTTTATTAGGAGCACTAACTGTAGTGCTAGTGATGCTAGTTGGTTTGCCTTTTGTATCAGTGTTTTGGTTGTATTTTTCTTTGTTCCTTCCAGAACTCTCAGCTGATGGCTTGCTACTTTCAGCAGTCACTTTAGAAGTCTTCTCAGGCCTTTTCTTAAGGGTGACCTCAGGAGTCTTAGTTTTGGAATTGTCTTGATTCTTCTTGCTTATGAGTTCATATTGTTCTCTGACCTGCATAATGGAATTATCCAAGTCTGTAGTCCTCAGAGTCTAATCTTTCCTCATCCCAGCATGAGGGTGAGGGTTGATCTTCCTCTGAATAACAGTTGTGGATTGAGTCTTCTATTTCAAACATGTTTATTGTGTTCCCTTCAGACTCTTCTATGATTCCCTCATATTCATCTAAAAATTTCTCTTGGAATGGGGGAATAACTTGCTGATCTGACTCTCTTTGTCTGTTGGGAGGAGGATTGTTTCTTCTAAAGTTTTGGTTCTAGTTGTGGTTTTGATTTCTATTTTGGTTAATAACTGTGACAGCCATTTTTTTCATCATTTGGTATAGCTTCTCCACTTTTTTAGATAGATGGTCATGATTTGGATCAGATGTGGAAGCTACATTGTCGTCTCTATATGTTACCCTTTTCTCAGCTCTCAATCTTGCTCTTTTCTCAATCAAATTAGCCTCTACACCCACTTTTCCTTTTTGTATGTCTTCCAACGTGTTGTAATCTCTTTCCCTAAGCTGGTAGGCCATGTCAGCATCAAAGCCTTCGGGGTATTTCACTATAGCCATACCTTGGGGAGGTTTCATATGTGGAGGAAGAGAATTTTAACTGTTGTTAAACCTTGTTGTGTAATCATGGACACTCTCCCCTACGTTTCTTTTAAGGCTCATATATTCTGCTAGGAGTTGGCGAGGGTTGGCTTTAGTTTCCCATTTGTTTATGAAAGTCTGATATAGAGATGGAAGATCAGTAATGCTACCCGGAGGTAGGCCTTTAAACCATTTCTTCACATCACCCCCTAAGCTCTGGGCAAAGATTCTCATTTTGACGGTATCATCATCTATTTCCATGTAGTCAAAAGAATCTTCCATCCTATCTACATGGTATTGGACTGTGGTAGACTCTTTTGCAGTGAAGTGTGGGATTTTTTATTGATAGTCATTGGGTAAGGGTACTAGAGGCTGAGATAAAACCAAAGGTGCATACCAGGCTGCCATGATGATGTTTTGATGAGTTAAAGGGTTGACTTGGGCAGCAGGTATATGGATGATAGGGATATTATGACCAGCAGAGGATTGATGAGCAGATTTAGGGTGATTGAGCCCCAAGTTCTAAACGAAGTGTATATCAAGAGGTGTAGATGGAGGGGTATGTCTATTCCCAAGGTGCTTACCACTTTGAGGTGGTGAAATAGGAAACTCAAGGCTTGGCTGGTCTAGAACAATGAATGACCTAGTTCTTGGCAAACTATTTTGAGTGCCTAGGTCAAAAAGTGGGTCTAATAGAGCTGTAAAGTTTTCTGGTGTAGAGTTAGCTCTATGGATGTGGCTGGAAATAGTTGATTGTTCAGGTGTATGAGATCCCTTAAGGATGCTCTCAGGGCTATCAACTATTTCAGGTGGGTCTGGATTAGGGTAAGCTCTTATATGAATTTTTCTTGAAGCCAGAATGTTGTTTCCTGACCAAGCAACTTAACCTTATTTGTTACTTCTACTGTAGTTGATGTTGTTATGGAGGCTGGTCTCCCAGTGGAGTCTTATGTGAAACCAAGATAATCAGCAGGCCTACTGATCACCAGTGGAGTCTTTAAATTGTTTAGGAATTATGGAGTCGCCAGGTGGAGGGTTCAAGATGTTTTTGGAGGGTACACTGTCCACCACAGTGCTTATGAGATGTCCCCTTTCAAGGATATCTCGAAAACACAACAAAATCAAACCAGAGATTGACTGGGAGGGATTTTACCAGATGTGTCACCTCTGAAGGAGTGTGAGATCTGGAGGCTACCTGGCCCTTTCCAAACTCTGTCTACGAGTGTGGGGTGAAACATAACAAGAGGTAAGTGGAATGTAAGTGCAAGTGTTTCACTACCAACCTGACCAGATTTTCTACGTTTTCTGAGGCTCTTGTGATGTAGTATAGTGGAAAATACTCAGAATATCCCCAGTGGAGTCGCCATTATGTTGGGGTTCCCATGTTTTGGCAAGGTTGGCAATACCAAAAGATGAGACAACATCAAACCACTTTTAGACCCTAGGATCTAGCCCTCCTAGGTCCAAAGAGGGATCTCTCTATGATTTTCAAAAGTATATGTCTTTAAAGTTCAAATGTTAAGATTTTAGGCTAGTTATAAGGCTCGGGGTTTATTTTTTTTATTTGTTTTGATTTGGTTGTTGGGAATCAGGAATGAAGAGTTCAATATAAGGCAAGGCAAGGCAAAGAAGATTTTAGGCAAAGAGAGATAAGTTCAGATAGTATTCAAGACCATTGGGCAAATGGAGTCAGGAAAGGGTTTACTTGTTGTTCAATATGCAGGCTTTCAGTTGGGCTAGTCATCTAAAGCATTGGATCCTAAAATGATAGGTGGAGTGAAAAAATCAGGAAAGAAAGTGAAAGAATGAGGGTAAACCAATTTCTATCTATAGATCAGGTCAGAGGTCATTTAACTCCAAACCTACTTGAACATACTCTTAGGCAACTCTCAAAGAAGGGCAAGGAACAACTTGAGGGAAACTTAGATAGGTTTAATTAATTGAAAAGGATCCTAGTGAGACAGAGATAGAGTTCTACACTCCCAGTGTTCCCAATTCATTCAATTAAACTCTAACAAGAAACATCTAAGAAGCAGATTCATTAACTCATACATCAACTAGCAGGGAATAACATCCACTACACTGGTTAAATTAACTGAAACTAATTCTTAGATAACACATTTAGCAGAAAACATTAAGGCAGGGAGAGAAGAAGCATAGGGTGCCTAACAAGGGAAAATCCTATGCCAGATTTCTGATTCAAGCCAGAAGAACTGAAATGGAATGAAATAAAACACAGAGACAGAAAAACATCACCGCAGCTTTAGATCAGGATCCAAAGAAATGTGCTTGTCATATTAAGAGCAACACCAATAAGGTACATCATTTTCCAATAGCTTGAAATTCAGTTTGAAAACATACTCCTCAGCCTATCTTACAACATTACACAGTGAGCATGCCTCAAGATAAAATCTTGCAATTCTCAGATATCTCATCAACAACCTTTACAATGAATTCCTTCATGAGTTTTATAACTGAAGAGAAGTAGAGGAGGTAGGTAGAAAACTAAATGCAGCAGTAACACTTGGAAGAGGAAGAGGGCTGAAGCCCATTCTATTTTAAACTCTGAGCATTAATCTCTGGCACTCTTTGGAGGAAAAAATGGTCTTCGTCAGGCTTCATTTACTCCAGGTATGTCTCTAATGCATTCTGGTTTGTTGTACTCTGTAGTACCTTTTGTGAATAAACAAAAGGTAAATAAATGACTGAATGGTCTACCATACTTGTGAAAAAAATGCTCTGGTAGCTTTGGACTGTGGTCTAGGCGGAAATTTCTTCAGGAACACGGTAGATACAGGGAACAATATGGGCGCTTGGTCCTCTAGGGAACGAACAGTCTGTTGATGTGAAACCTTGAGCTTTGATTGCACCGGGAAGGACTTTGCATGGTCAAACTCTATATTTTTAATGAAAATAGCGTTCAGATATTCTCCCGGGTTCTTCTCTGTACCTTTAAACTCTAAAAAGATCTTTCTTTGGTTTTGCGCCGCTGTAACAATGACAATGAGCCATGGCGGCATTTCACCACTCGTACTTTTCAAAACCCCCGACTGAGTTGAGAAATTAAATGTATGGAAGGGAGGATGAAGCGGAGACTCATGAAGAGGTGGTGCAGCGGCGGCAGAAATGGTGGTTCAAATGGAACAATGGTGATGAATGCAGTGATATGGCGAAAATAGTGAATAATAGGGTTTGACCGAAACATGCTTATGGGCCGTTCGATCATGGCTTGGAGATGAAAATCAACGGCGGAGATTGAACAAAGGAATGATATATGGACAACGGGTGGAATAATATATGAAACATAAGACTTTAGCGTAAATCCAAAACTTTGGATATGAACGGAAATACAAAGAAATGTGGTGAAAATGCAATGAATCGCGATCGTATGCGGTGGGACCTAGCGTGGTGGAAGGTGATTAGATCTGAGCCATCAGATCGTTAGATCCAACAGACGATCAAGATTAAATCATAGAATCGCAATCGGGAAGGGGCAAGGTAACACATTTACATAGTTCCGATTGCGATTGGGAAAGGGAATGCGATTAGCGCTAGGCAGTCCGATCTGACGGGAAGATCAACGGTGGAGATGTGGATTGGGGGATCGCAATCGGAGGGGACACAAAGGGGTGGCACTGTTAATCTTTCGATTGCGATTGGGCGGAGAAAGCGATGGCCGTTGGATCAGTGGGAAGATGGATATCTTGGATGAGATCGGAAAGACAAAATCGGAAGGAGAAGAAGGGGGGTAATCACAATCGCAATCAGGAGAATGTGCGATGCGATCAATCGGAGGGGAAAACGATCGGCAGGAAGTGCTATTGGAATGCGCGATGTGATTGGAATGTGCGATGCGATGACCGTTGGATCAACGGGGGAAAACAACGGTGGAGATGTGGTCGGGCAATCACAATCGGGGGGGGAACAGGGGTGACACATCAGAGTTCTGATTGCGATTGGGCAGGGAGAGAGATTAGCGCTCCGCCATCGGATCTTCAGGATAGATCAACAGTATAAAATGCGTTACGGGACTTATTGTAATAAAACAATCGCATCGAACTTTTTTCAATGTAGCAAAGGAATTTTCCCCTCCGATGACTCTGATTGCAATTGGCGCTCAAGCCTTAAGCACTAGGTCTTAGCGCTGGGACGTATGGGGAAGTGGTTTTAAGGGGGCTGGCCGGAAAGGGCTAAGCCCTAATATAAGGTTAAAAAGTGGGTTTTCAGCCCATTTTTAATGAATTTCAAGGCCCATAAAGGGTAACGATAAGGGAGAAAAGGGGAAATTTAACCAAACAAAGGGCAAGGGCAGGATTCAAAGGGGATTTTGGGTATGATTTTGAGGGTAAAGGGGACTTAGAGGGAAAAAGGAGGACTTTGTCAAAGGGGGGAAAAGGGGTAAAATGGGACATTTTGCAAAGGTACAAGGAGCAAATGAAGGTCTTTTGGGGCACACTTTTTAGCAATCAGTGAGGCTCATGGACTCCATAACAGCAGAGGGAAACAGTCAAAGGTAGGGAACATAAAAGGCTTCAAGGATGATGTGTTTTCAAGGGAAATGCATTCCTTGAAGGCTCACAAAACAATCTAGCACCTTGCTTACTTGTCAAGGAATTCATAAGGGGCTAACAGAGCTAATCCTTAGGTCCTTGATCCAGTTCTGATCACAGATTCATCTGCAACCTTGATATAGAACTCAAGTATCTTAGATATATGTTCCTTAAATTCCTAAAAAAATAATTTTGACTCTATCACCTCATTTTTGGCATCTCTCAACTGCTCTTGCGGAATCTCCACTTCACTTTTCTCTTGTACAGACTCCTTGCCTTTCCTCTTCTTCACTGGCTCTGTTTTTGTTGGAGGTACCTCTGCCATATTTTTTTCTAAGGGCAGCTCAAGCATCATTTCTTTAAACTGTTGTGATCTGCTGATAGGCTTCCTAGGCTTGCAAATAAAACTTGAATCTTCTTGAGTAAAATCCAGATTTTTAGCTCTTTTGCTCTTCATTTTGGTTTCTTCCTCTTTGATATTTATAGGTTGTAAAATTGGGATTTTTCCAATCTCAATGGGACTTTCTTCAATGTCAATAGCTTCTAGGATATCTCACAACTTACCCTTCCCTTTGTTTTGGCTTCTAGTCATCCTCCTTTTGGTTCTTGTACAAGTTTTTACCTCAGTGCTTATAGAAGTTTTTTTTGCTACCATACGTTTTGCCACATTTTCAGCTACAGGCTCAGCCATAGGCTCTATTTCTACTTCAAGTTTAGCTGCAGGCTTAGCCATAGGCTCTATTTCTACTCCAATTTTAGCTATAGCCTCCTTCTCCTCCCTACGGGTTATGGATTTAGACTTTGGAGTTTTCCTAGAGGTGGAAGTATATAATTCGTAGCCACTTAGAAATAGAAGGTGAGCCAATATTTGTTTAGCCTATTTTGTTCTTCAACAAGCATTAATTTAATAAGAGAATAATGGAAAATAGAGGTGTTTCTTACATCAGGCTTGGCTTGGAACCTATCAGCCATCTTTCCAAAACTTCTAAATAGATAAAAAGGTATGCCAAGGGGTTGCTTACAAGTGAAATGCAAAAGTAATTTGAAATGGTATTGGTAAACCATGTTGAACCTACCTTCACAAGTGAAGTATTTCTGGATCACCATCAAGAACTTAGAATAATATTCTTTGAGGCAAGTTATAGGAATGCCTGTGGTCATATCAATTCCTATATGCTCTTATTTGAGGAACTCATCACAATTATGCAATCAAAATTTATTTAGCTTAAACCACATTTCTCCTGAACTAGGGATTTCTGTAGCTTTAGCAATTCTAGTGTCAAGGGACATTGCAAGTCTCAGCATGCCCCTTTAGAATATGTTCCTGAAAAATTAATGGCAAAATATTTAGCAATTTTCCCTTGGTAACCCTGCAGCTTCTGACAGAATCGAAGGCACCCCACGTTGGCAAATGCTTGAATGAATGTAGGGTCTTCACTTAGTAGTTTCATATTCGTTGGTTTGTATCTCACCACTGATCCTCCTTTATATTGCTTTCTCTGAGCTACTATGCCTTCAACACACAGTGAGATGATTCTTTGACATCTACAAATATCACAAAATATATCAAGAGCAGCTATGTCACCTACAGACCTACCCTAAAGAAAACTAGACCAACTCACAAGACAACAAGACTGAGCAATGGACAACAAGAATGGCTCGAATGAGAGGGAAACTAAGCTAAAGAAAAAAAATTATTTCAAAAATTGAAAGAGGATGAAAAAGGGAATGAATATATAAGGTGTTTGTGTTTTTTTGAGTGAGGGATAAGACAAATGATATATAATTATGACCTGCATGAATCTAACCCTGACCGTTTCTAAAAAAATTCAAATTTTCCTTACTGTTACCATAGCAATGGACTTCCGTAGCAAAATCAATGTCCTGAAAAGAAAATCTGCAATGGAAGTGTCAAGAGCTTCCGTAGCAAACCCTTGGATTTTCTAACTGGTTTTTTGGGAAACTGTGTTGAACTATAAAATTTCTAATCATGACCAAATGAGCCTAAGAGACATGGAGTTTTTTATTTTCACTTTATGATGAAACCTTACTAAAGTTCATAATGACCCCACAAACTAATTTTATGACAAAAATAACCTTTGTAGATGTAATTATTTTGAAGAAAAACTAAAACCCTAACTAACTTAACCAAATTGACTTAAAAACAAACCTAATCATTATCTTGGATAATAGTGGCTCCAACGGGGATGTTGTGCCCCTGTGGTGTAGCAACGAACCATAATTCCAACCAGCTTATTGAAAACTGAAAACTGAAACTTTGATGATGTCATCTCCAAGTTCTTATCTCCTTCACCTCGGGCTCAAACTTGTTGAATAAATAATCCACATTTTCACATGAAAATGAAAAGAATGGAATATATACAATGGTGCTTCTTCCAACCTACTGAATCAAGAAGAATAATTCTTGAGAAACCTTCCATTGACAGGTCCTCCTTTACATAACTGACCATCCATCTCTTGTCATATAAAAGTGTTATTTCCATGGTAGGCTGAGATCTCATATGGCCCTTTCCAAAAAATTTCAAACTTGCCATGATTCCCTTTTCTTGTATCTTAGCCTCCCAGATCAAAACCACATCCAGAATATTGAAATTTTCATCCTTTGTTTTTCTGTCAAATGTCCTTTTGACTTTGAGATTGTTGATAATTGGTGTATACTTCTTCTCTCTTCTCCTGCAAAGAAATCAGCTGATTGATCCTAATTTGAACTTCATTTGGTTCTTCCTCCAATCCCTGCAACAATATCGTCACTGGAACTCCAAGAGAAATACGAAATATTTCTTTAGTACCATAGATCAGCTCATAAGGAGAAGTCCTTATGGATCTTTTAGTACAAATTATGTCAGCCTATAAGGAAAATTTCAATTTCAAGTGCCATGATATTTTGTTTTCCTGCAAAATTGTTTTGATAATTCTAACTAGGATCTTGTTTGATGACTCAACCAAGCTATTACCTTGAGGGTAATAAGTTGTAGAGTGACCAAGGGTGATATTATAATGATTGAAAAAACTTACCAGCTTCTTTGACTTGAAGGCCTGAGCATTTTCAGTGATGATATTCGTTGGACAACCAAACCTTGATAGGATGTTATTTTCCATAAAATGTATGATTATGTGGCTTGTCTTGTAGGGACTGCATCAATCCACTTTGTGAAATAATCAATGGCTATTAGGATCCACTGATGTTGGCCTGAATATGTAGGGTTTATTTCACCAATAAATTCCAACCCCCACTGTTGGAAATGAGCTTATACAAATATGGGTTTCAAAGGTAATGGGAGAAGCTTTCTATTTCCATCAAATTTGACGTTCATGACAAGCAGCAAACTTTTTATACACGTATTTGAATATTGAAGGCCAATAAAAGCCTGCTCTGATTATCATTATTCATTAATTCTTTCTAATAATTATGACCCCCACAGTCACCCTTATCAAACTCTTCAATCACTTTCTCAACTTCATCCTCTAGTAGGAAATTAAGAAGAATTCCACTTGTATCTTTCCAATACAAACTTCTATTGAAGATGCAATACCTCACAGATTTAAACTTAACAAATCTGGATTTTTACTTTTTTAATTTAGGAGGAGCTCTATGATGTTGTAAAACAAAAATGACATCTTTATACTAGTCTGATTCAATGAACCTTTCTTCAACAGGGATCAACTCTTCATCTGCGATCAAATCTGAAATTTATGTTATAAAATTCATGTCTATATAGTCAAAATTTGATTGAGTCATTAGCTTCGCTAGTCCTTGTTCTTTCACCAATTTTATAGATCTGATCTCCAAATCATATTCCATCAAAGTGGAAATCTAGTTACTCCTCTTACCATCTGGACATCTTGGGTTAATATGTCCTTTACTACAACATTAGGTACAAAAGCAAGAATGTGTGAATGGATGACATAAAATCTGAAATATTTTTGTTCCTTCACCAAAGCATAAGCTTGCTTCTCCATAATGATGTACTTCAATTCATAATTTCCAAGTTTCCTACTAAAAAAAAGAAATATGTTGTTCATTACCTTGTTGTTTTCTCTGCAACAATAAAAAAATTTAGCCTCTAATGTCCACTTAATATCACATTCCTTCCTAAGAATATTGGTGATATGCCTCAAAATTTCTGCAAAATTAGGGATAAATATTCTAACAAAATTCACCTTGCCTAAAAAATATTGATTTTTTTAATGTTTCTGGGTAGATCTATCTTCTGAATAGTAGCAACCCTACTTGGATCAATATTAATCCCCTCCAATGATATTATATGAGCCAATAACTTTCTAGTAGACAAAGCAAAGACACTTTTAGTGGGGTTTACAGAAATACCAAATTTTCTTCATTTTTGAAGAATATTTTCCAAATGCTTGTGATGCTCTTCTTCCTTATTTGAGAACACAACGATGTAATCCAAATATACAACCACAAATTTTTCCTTTTCTTTTTCAAATAAAATATACATTTCCCTTTGCAAGGTTGCTTCGACATTCATGAGTCCAAAGAGCATCTTTGCATGCAGAAATGCTCCCTAAGTCATGGTAAAAGTTGTCTTCTCTTGGTCATTTGGGTGTACCAATATATTATTATAGCCTGAGAAACCATCTAACATTGAAATCCTTTGTGATCCTACAATGATCTGCAATATTTGATCCATCTTGGGAAGAGGATAGTTGTCCTTTAGTGAGCCTTTATTCAAGTTTCTGAAATCAATGCATATCCTTATCTCCCCATTTTTCTTCCTTACAGGTACCAAATTAGCTAACCACTTGGAAAACCTCAATGGAACTATGATCTTTGCTTCGAACAAATTTTTAATCTCCTTTTCAATCAATGGAAAAAGTAATGGATTGATTCTCCTCAATTGTTGTTTGAAAGGATTTTCATTTTCCTTTATGTGTATTTTATGTTGAATGATACTAGGATCGTATTTTTTCAAATCTGCATAACTCCATGCAAATACTTATATGCAGCTCTTCATTAAATCAACATATCTTTGCTTTACCTCAAAATAAATGAACTTGGACATCTTAACAAACTTAGGATTTTCTGCAGTACGAAGGTTATAATTTTCGACCTCTTCATCATCAGACTTTATATTGGGACTCTTAGCTACATTATTTTTGTCAAACAACTTTTCAAGAGAAATCAAACCTTTAGGAATACAATTTTTTTTCTTCAGTTGGATGACTTTTGTACTAGCTTTGGCTTCAGCTAACATGTTCTGTTGATCAACTTGAATGGTTTTAAACTCTTCCTTAAGCTCAAGAAAATTTTTGACTTGTTGATCATTGTCAAATACTTGCCAACCTTTTATGTTATCAGGAATGGTTGGCCTATGTCTTATTTCAACTTCATATTTCTGGCTCGAATGAAGAGGAATTTTAAATAAACTGGATGAAACAACTAAGGAGACTGCAATTCCATTATGTTCTCTGGGTTTGATGGTAAAATTGTGTACTTCAAAATTTTCCAGCATTTCTAGAATCAGATTTCTGTATGCACTCATTATAACATCCTTGGTTTGATAGGCACCATTCACTTATTTTACGACTAACTTAGAATCACCAAAAACTGAAATCTTTTTAGCACCTAAGGCTTTTAATGCTTCTAAACCAAAAAATGGAGCTTCATATTCTGCCATGTTATTTGTGCAATAAAAAATTATTTTATAGGAGAAAAACTTACTCTCATCTCTTGGGTTGATTATCCAAATGCCTACACCAGCTCCATCTCTTCCAGCAGCACCATGAAATTTCATGCACCACCATCCTTCTCTATCAATTTATTCAATTTTCTGATTTTTTTTGCTAATTTTTTTCTTTTTGTTGATTTTCTGTTTCAGTGGTAATTTCATTGAAAAGAATGGAAGATCCTAACTCAATTTCCACTGCACAAAATAGAAATTTTTGAGGATTTTATTTGCTACTAACCATATATGCCATCCTATATTCTCTATACAATCTCCTTTGCTCACCAAATATAGGTATAGTGGCATAGGTCATGGCCATTTGCAGGGTTAACTTGATTTTGGCAGCCCATGATCTAGATAAAAGCATGCCAAATTTTGGTGGAATATCTACTACAATTACGTCCATCAATATAATTTTAGCATAGACTTGAGTCAAACCAACAAATACATCTTTGATTTAACCAATTCATTGAACCCTCTTGAAATCAAATGTAAACAAGTCTTTGTATGATCTAATTATGTCCAAACCCAATCTCTCCAAGATGACCTTTGGCATTAAGTTGTGAGATGCTCCTGAATCTAACATAGCATTGTGTAATTTCATGTCATGAATATTTAATCTCACATAGAATGGTGGCACTTCCTCATTTTTCTCATCCTCCACTCTTGGTCCTAAGAAAATGCTAGAAAAATCTTCTTGCAAATTCAAAATATCAGAGGGTCCATCTTGAGTACTAATCATCTTTAAAATTTGACTTCTGTACTCTATGACCTTTATTATTTCACCAAAGGGGACAACAATTTTAATTTTTGAAATCTCATTTTCTACACTGAAAGCTGGCTGTGTCTTCTCAATTTCTTTCCCAAGACAAGTATCTTTCTTCTGTTCAATACCTTTTGGACCATCCTTCTTAGGCTGATTTTTATTTTCCACTATAGGAACATTTCTATTCCTATGATTATATTGTTTTTGCATTTCAAAAATAGCATGTTGATAACCTTTCAAATAGTCTGACTGTTTTTCAGTTTCATCATATGCTATGTCATTACTAGATTCCTCATGTTCCTCTTTCATTTAAAACATCCATGTTTCATCTTCACCTAATTATTGAATGATATCTTCTTGATTTTCTGGCTACATTTGTTCTTTATCCACTAGGTTTTGCTGGAAAGGGGGCCTAACTTGTTGATCAGGGTGATTTCTCTGTTGTCTTTTGAAATACGGATTTCTGATTTTTGTTTCTCACCATGCAACAGGGGAAGGATTGTTTCCAAGGGCTAGTCTATCCATAAGTGTTTCCATGATTTTCATCATAGTGTCAAATTTCACATCTAAAGATGTAGAGGGTTGTTCTTCCTCTTTCACTCTTCCTTTTCCAACCTTAGACATTTTTTCTACAGCCATGTTAACTTCTACTTTCACAGCATCATTTTTCATATCATCCAAAGTGGCAGACTCCATCTCTCTCAACAAAATAGAAAATTCATAATCAAAAGCCTCAACACAATGCAACTGTGCAGCCCCTAGGGGAGGTTTTATATGAGCATGAATAGAATTATAAAATTTGTTGAATCTTTTTGAGAAATCGTGAACTCACTCATTACTTTCTTTCCTCAAATTTTTATATTCAGTCAAGGCTTGGACAAGATTCACCTTACTTACCCATTTTCTCAAAAATTTGTCTTCTAATTAAACCCAATTTTGTATACTTGTTGGGGTTTAGGCTTTAAACCATTTTCTCACTTCACTAATAAAAATCCGCACGAACAGCCTCATTCTGGCATCTTCATCATCTAGCTCCTATAGGTATATAAAGTCATTGAATTGGTCAACATGTTTCTCTGCAGTGATTCCCTCTCACCTCCAAAGGTTTTTATCCTAGTAGAATATCCCTGTGGGAGGTCATGGAGTATCACAGGTGTTAGTGTCAGTATTTGCATACTTCCAACAGGGATCAAAACACATTTGCATGTGCATCTTAGGTGTCCCATTCTAAATAAATTTTTCATCATTCCATTAGGTCATGACATAAAATTGTTCCACTGGTGGTTGTCTTTGTCAAATAAGCTTCTTTCTCCATCAGAAGATCATATTTGGCTGATTCATTTTCATGATTCCTTGAGCATGATAACACCTATGGACATGCTCTGTTCACTTGAAAATATTTAAAGTCAAAATCTCATTCAAAGGTCAGGTCAAAAAGCAGTCCCATTAGGTCATTAGGGTTTTGCATTTCTCAAGGTCATTCCTTCATTCAAATAAAGTCATCAAATATATGAGAGGGATTAAATAAGATCTTCATGATGTATTTATTATACTTTCATAGTTTTATTTTTAGTTTAATGACTTTTATATCAAAATGTCATTTTGATAGAAAAGTCAAATTTGTAATTTATTTCAATTTTTCCAAATGTAATTTTATGTTATTATATGTAATAAATTCAAATCCCAAAATTGTCAAAGTGCAATCATGCCCAGCCTAAGTGAGGAAGTAAATCCAAACTCCAGGTTGATCAAGCATGTAGTGCCAAAAGGTCAGAAAGAAAAAAGAGTATTAGTGTCAAAGAAGAAAAATGAACATTAGAAAAGTGGGTAATTGAAATTAAATTTCAAATCCACCAAAGCTATAAATCCCACCAAGCATTTGAAAACAAGTCATTGTTGCCATTCAACTATTAAGACTCTTCAGCAAACGAGAAAATATGATTTTGTGAGAAATTTGGGCGAAAATACCTTGGCATTGCATTTTTTCACCTAGGTGCTGCGCTAATGTCCAGGTGTTGTGCTAATACCTAGTTGCGTTGTGCTAATGCCAGAGTAACGCAGTGTATTTAACATAGGCGTTGCACTAATATCCGTAGGTGCTACGCTAATGCATAGTTTGGTCTTTGAGCCCCAAAACTTGGTCAAGGTGCATCCAAAACTTCATCAAAGTGTTTCTAAAGCCTTTTTACAAGTAAGTACCAATTAAATTCACCCCCTTGTTGTCATTAAAAATATTTTCATGGTGATTTTATTTTCATTGTGAAATTTGGAGGTTGGATAGTTTATAAAACCCTGGTTTCAGTCTTTATTCCCATTGTTCCCCAATTTGGCACTCCTAAACCTCATATTGTCTTCCTCCATCATATCCCTATTCCCTAGACCTACTCCTTCCCTACAGCACCATTTCCCTATTCCCTAAATCCTATTTTACTCCCCATCCCCATCTACCTCATCCCTGGGGTTTCAAAGCTTTCAAACTCAAAATGTCAGAAGAAGAGGGCAGAGATATCAGTGAGGAACAATCACCCAAGAAAATAGATCACAAAGGAGGGAAAATTAATATATTTGAACCAATAACTACAAGGGAACTCATGGCCTCTCCTCTCACTGTGTCTTGTTTCAAGCATGTTGGATGTTTTGATTTTTGTGAGAGGGTGCAGCAGATTCAATATCACTCTGAGTTAACAAGGTTGTTCATCACAAATCTTCATGATGGGCATGTCACTCTTGCTGGGGTCACATTTACCATGTCTGCTAGTGCTATTTCAGTTGCTTCAGGGATCTCTAACGTGGGAGAGAAATGGTTTAAGAAGGTAAACCTTGATCTGAGTTATTATGATCCATACCTTAAACCTAGATACAAGGATGCTATGAAAACTATTTTCCCTTTCTCTCATCTCCTTGAACGGTATGTTCCCATCATGAAAATAAGCATGAAGTACTTCACTTGTGAGGGATATTTTCTCAACTCTATTCATACCATATCAGACTCCTCATGCACTTCACTAGAGTCAAAATGCTTCATATACCTTGCTATCTCTCCCAAATCATTGACAAGATGGCATAATTGTACAAAGGAGGCATTATAATCATCAAATGCACAGTCTTTTTCACCATTCACTCATGAAGATGGTAGTCATGCATTAGCTTGAGCAGAAGAACATTTCATGGGATACATTCATTGCAAATGAAGTTTTCACTACCCCACCTAGTCATCATGAGCAAAGTATCCCTTCATCATATCATCCTCCCATATCCACTTATCCATCTCAGCCTGTTGCTCATACATCATCACCTAGTCATATGCCTTCACCTCATCTTGATCCTACTTCTTCACCTTTCCGTAATCCTTCACCATCATCACGTCATGATACTGAGGCATCAAGCATTGAAAGGGACTTTGAGGCAACTTGGGCTAATGTGACTGATGTTGAGCCATTTCCCAAGACCTATTAGAGAGGCCACATGCATGTGTTTGCTTCACTTGGAGTGAAAGGGGCCATGCCTTCTTCATCAGCAAAATAGGTAGACAAGGGCAAAGAGCCAATCATAGAGAAGCAGGAAGACAAGCATGAAATAGAGCAGGAGTTTCAGCTGATTGACCTTGATGAGGAGGATGAGGATAGAATCACCAATGTATTGATAAGAATCAAAGAGGAAAATATTATTTAACTTCAAGCTAATCTCAACAAATCACAATATGTGATTGGTTTTCTTGAGCAAGAGAATCAACACCTCAAGACCAAGAAAATTATTAGTGAGGTAAAGACCATCAAAGCAAAGAAAGAGGCAGAGAGGGCTAAAGCCTTGTTGGAGGAAATCTTGGATATATTTTGTGAGATTAATGATGACGAGGATCAGCCTCCAAGACAGAGACCAAATACAATAGGGCTTAAGAGAGCTCTAGCCTGTGAGAGACAGAGAGAGGTTGAGTTGGTAGAGCAGCTCACTCCAAGTGAGTTGCTTGCCCATGAGATTCGCAGAGATAGAGAGTCATGGCTTGATAGAGCCAACTTGAATCTAGAGGGCTTACAAGAGAAGGCCAAGAAGGAAAATGATATTCAGAGGAAAATGGAAAAGCACTATGCCATGAGAAACAAAATTTCAAAGGCCAAGCTCAAACAAGCCCATGTAAAAATTCAACCTTTGACCAAGAAAAATGAGAAGGAGAGATTAGAAATACTTTCTGAGGTGTATCTTCATGCCTCTAACCCTTTATCAGCAATTAAACTCACAATTTTGAAAAATTTTGGCACATCTGGCACTGTGGTGCATTTTTTTTTATTTTTGGGCAATTTTGAGACACAGTCACACTGCCAAAAATGCAGCGCCCTTGGCGCTACGCTTTTTCTTGGAGTATCAAATGAAGGAATGGTCACCACCATCATATTCATAATGATTAGGACATCAACTCTAGCAAGTTTTAGAATATTTGGAGGAGAATTGGTCCCTCAAAAAGGCAAAAAACTACCAAAAAAACATGTTTCTGCCCTTGTTTTTGCCTAGGCGCTGTGCTAATACCAGTCTTGGGAGAAATTATGTTTTACAGGGAATATGGACACCATTTTTAAAACTGGAGGCATATTTGGAAACTACACTCCAAGAGCTTTCCAATGAGCTATCATGGAGCTTATTTGGACATAGGGAAGGCCTCAAAAAGTGGCTTGCAAGAGAGGCTATGTTTTCTGTCATGGCACTGCGCTTTTGCGAGGAAATTGTCATTTTCACAATCTTCAGCATATTTTGACTTTTTGACTTTTTACTTGGGAAAATGAAGAAAATAACTGATGTAAATGGTCGTGGTGAATTAAAATTTCATGTTTTGACTTTCATATAAGATAGATACATTAGATAAGTCCTCTAGTGGTCAAATGAATCAGTTTCCTTTCTTTTAGAGGAAAATTGTTGAGTTTTCCTAGTCTTTAGATTCTTGTTTAGGAGTAGGTGAAACTGATCCCTATCTCATGGATTCAACTCCATGAGGCTAGGAAGAGTGGTTTTGAGTTCTATTTAATGTATTTTCTTAGTCATTGTAATTGTTGGACTCACCTGGAGTTTTGGCATCTCAAGGGACATATTTGTATTAGTTTGGCTTGGACATTAATGATAAATTTGCAACTATTTCTTTGGGTTCCATGTGGTATGCAGTGCTTGAAATATTTTCTTCTTTGTGATAATTTGTATGAATTTATTGTTATTTCATAAACCATTTTTATGTCTATGATATGCTTAATTTCAATTTGAAAGGAAGAATTCATGTTTCATGCTCTGTTTTGGGAAATTTTGCATAGTTTTTTTATTTTCTTCAATTTATGGAGAATTCATTTTAGATGCTCTTATTAACTCTTGACCAGTATATTCACCTCACCATAATTATCTTTTAATTTCAAACCTTCTACCTACCTTGCCCCTTCGAACACCCTACAAATTTTGACCTAATTTCCTTGCCCTAGCTGTTTGACTCCTCCTGATCCGGAAAAAACCTACACAAATTCAAAATCAAAACCCTGAGCTACTATACATAGCTTAAAATCTTCTTTCCTTAGTCATTTTTACTATGTTCTATACGGAGAGAGCCCTCTCCTGGCCTAGTACGGCTAGCTACTTGGAAAAGCGTGGTTTGAGGTTACCTCGGAATTGCCTCTCTCAGCCTAAGGTTCAATCTGAGTGATAACATTTTGGCGACCACAGTGGGAGAGAAAGAGTAAGATCAGATCAACTCCAGTAATAAGTTTTCAATGAAATTCTTAAACTTGTGGCTGGTAAGTTTAGATTTTATTCAAAGGCTGAATTGAAAAAATTTTAAAGTGCATCTTTGTTTTTGAAATTGGACATACTGGCTTCTCGAAGATACGCCAAATCCAACCCCGATCCGAATCCTCCCACCATTTTTAGTGATCCTCAGAACATTGGAAGAAAAGATAAAGCTATTGTTGAGACTTCTAGTTCAGTCGGAAATCAATCAGAAGGAAGTTCCATCCCCAGAGCTCATTCATTTCTCGAAGGGTTAGAAAACTTGCAAAATATTGAATCTGATATGAATTTTGAGCAAAGTTTATTCTGGAACAAATATTTGAGTTGGATTGACGAAATAGTTGTTAATTCCTCCATTCCCTTTCACAGTCTTGTTGAAGATCTGCTTTCACACTTTCAATCAGGGTCACAATTAGGGACATAACTCTTACAAGTTCTTAAAGATCTGCAAAATTATTCTTCGCAAGTAAATGCTTGGGTGATAAGCAGACCTCAGATCTCAGCTTCTTCTACTAGCACTTTATCTAATATTACCCAGAATATTCCTTTTTCCCCTCCTCCTCCATCTTTTGTTCATACTACTCAATTAGTGATCAATCCTCCCACATCAGGCATCCAAATCCCTGTTATAAGTCCTCCACCTCCAGTCATCATGGTTGCAAGATATGCTGTCCTTGTTCTCCCTCAGAACCCAGGTGCTATGCCCATAGAATATCAAACTAAAATCCCTTTGTTTGAAAATACTCAGCCTATGACAGTTCAAAATCACGTAGATAAGATGAATGACTTCTTTGACCTTCATGAAATTGATATAGAAGATGTGAAGATGAGGCTATTTTCACAAAGTCTGGGAGGGGAAGTGAGAAAATGGTTCAGAGCTCTACCAGCAGCCAGTATTGACACATTAGAAGTTTTGCATCATCAGTTTGTAGAAAGATGGGAAGAAAAGAAAAATCCCCTTCAAATCATGTCCGAATATGAGAACATCAAAAGGAATGTTGGTGAGTCTGTTCAAGATTATTGTGTGAGATTTAATGTAGTGTACAATGTTCTTCCTGCACATATGAAACCACTGGAGGGTATGGTTTTGGTCAAATTTCCAGATGGATTTGATGTTGATATGGAATATCAGTTGCATGAACATGATCCTACAACTTTAGCAGATATGCAAAAGAATGTTGTAAGTGTGGAATCTGTTAGCGCTCAAATCTACCCTAGGCTGAAATAAGGTAAAACTCAAGGCTACATCAAACCACGCTCAGCCTCGTAGCTAGCCCTACGAGGACAGGAGAGGGCTCTCTCCGGGTCTATCTCAGCAAAGGATCTTCAATAGGGTGCGAGATGACTTATAATGAACAATGAATACTGATTTTAGGCTAGTAAAGAGATAGGAAATTTTGATTTTGATTTTTTGGGTTTTTGTTGGAGAAATGGGAAAACACCTGCACTGAAGGTCACAGTGTGCATTCGAGCCGGGCGAGGTAGGCAATAGTCTTAATGCTCTTGATTGGATATATGGATGGATTAGAACGAATGAGAGTTGAAAAGGGCAAGGATGAACATGGATCCTTCTCAAACAGGCGAAAACATGTAAAATTAAATGAATGAGTAGATGAGGTTGAATCCATTGTTCACAGTGCTCTGCCTTTGAATTCATTTAATTTTACATGTTTTTGCCTGTTTGAGAAGGATCCATGTTAATCCTTGCCCTTTTCAACTCTCATTCGTTCTAATCCATCCATATATCCAATCAAGAGCATTAATACTATTGCCTACCTCGCCCCAACTCGAAATCTGCAAAGGTCTGACCTTATCCCCGGACCCAAAATTGTTTTTTCCCATTTTTCCAACTAAAACCTAAAAAATAAAAATCAAACATTCCTATCTCTTTACTAGCATAAAATCAGTATTCATTTTTCATTATAAGTCATCTCAGCCCCTTTGAAGATCCTTTGCCGAGATAGACCCGGAGAGAGCCCTCTCCTGTCCTCGTAGGGCTAGCTACGAGGCTGAGCGTGGTTTGATGTAGCCTTGAGTTTTACCTTATTTAAGCCTAGGGTAGATTTGAGCGCTGAGAGCAAGGATGAGATTAGAAAAGAGGGTGACCATCAAAGAGGAGACATATACTTCTGATGAAAAAATGGATTCAGATAGACCTAAACCACAGATCCGAAATCCAAATTTCAGAGGGCAGCAACCTCAGTTTAGAATCAAGTAGAGAGATCAAAAAGCACCTGACCAAACAACACAACAACAGCAGCAAATTAGGACCCCGTTATAGCATAATTATGTCCAAGGAGTGGAAGAAGAGGAAGATGAAGATCTAGTGGTTGAAACAAATCATTTCTTTATAGTAGATGGCTTGCCCATGTTCCTGACTGAAGATGAAGAGTATACTGAAAATCTAGATTCTCCAAAATATGAGGATTATATCTTGGAAAATGATGATGATTTGGAAACAAAATTAGATGATTACCAGCGTGGATATATGAATGCTTAGAGTGCACAATAGAAACAATATTCTTTAAGGAGCAGAGATGTACATGTCAATCCCATTCAGAAAAGAAAAGAGGTCTAGTTTTTTATCACTAAAAAAATTCAAAACATCATTTTAAAAATATTACTTATGTTCATGGGTCAAAATAGGGTTTTAAGAGTCATTTTAAGTTTGACCAAGGGACGCATTAAATTTTTATAGTTTGATCCTACCCTAAGGTTTAAACAAACTCGTTTTTAAAGTCCTTCATGTCAAACCATTCATCATTTAGGATTCATTTCATTTCCTGAAGTTTAAAATTCTTAATAATGCAAGAATCCATAATTTTATAGCGCATTCAGTGTAAAAATGGCAGAAAGCACTACGAAACTGTTGAAAGTTTCATAGCGAAATATGAAGCAAAACTATGTTTTCTAGTTTTGAGTAGTCAACTTCAAAGGAGGTTTCTGAGCAAATAGAAAGGTATTTTAAGAAAATAAGAGAGGTTATTTTAAAAAAAATATCAAATAACAATAAATTCTCTCAATTTTCTCACAGGTGTTATCAATTGGGAGATACAAGGCTTTCTTTGAAGCTCTATTTTCAGGAAACAGAGTTTTCCTGTTTTACACATGTTTTTCAAAGGAAGTTTCTGGACAGCAAGAGATGTGTTTAAAAAAACCAAGAGAGGTTTTTATTCAAGACATAATGGCCTAGAAAAACCTCCTTAATTTCCTTAAAATACATCATGGATTAGGATATATAGGCTCTGTACCAAGACCTATTTTTCAGGAAAAAAAAAACCAGGAGAAATCTGCAAGAAATTCCTCAAGGAAGCTAAAATGAAGTTGGTTTATGGTTTGTATGGTTTGTAGATGATAAGGATAGGTTATATTTTGATTTTTTGGGCAACCACACTTTTCATTTGACAAATTTATGAAAAAATTTGCATACTCAGCAGTTTCGTAGCGCCTCCAGGCTTAAAAAGCAGAAAAGCGCTATGAAACTGTTGTAGCTACCTTTTTTGCTTCTTTTGATCAGTATTAGGGGTTAAAGGCTGAGTTAGGAGCTTAAATTGATATTAAATATGTGTTTAATGGTGATTAAAATGATGCAAGATGAAATAATCAAGTTTTTGGAGGACAAAGGCTTGTTTTGCGGCACTACGAAAGTGTGCTACGAAACTGCCTTACTTTCATAGTGCACTGTCTTTCAGCCTTTTTAGCAGATTTGGAGCAGTTTTTGGACATCTGGAGGATATGGGAGAGTTAAAGATAATTTCAAGAAATTATTTAACATTCAAGGACCATGAATTGAAGATTAAAGGGCAACATAAGTGTTTTAAGAAGAAGAAGACCATTTGCCTAAAAAACAGGGTATTGTTTCCTAGTTTTAAGGAGGTCAGTTTAGTGGTCATAAAGTGATGAATCCCATCATCTAAATTCGACCATGTGAATGTATACTTTTCAAAGATGTGATTTATTTTAGTAGATAAGGTTTTTAAAGATAATAATGAGCATTTTGAGTCCTATTTGAAATAGGACTGTCAAGTAGGATAGTTGTCTATTTATCATTAAAGTTGTTGTTTTATGGTTATGCAAGGTGTCATTAGGAAAAAATTTGATGTATCTAGCCTAGAGGCAGATCAGATGATGATGTAAGATGTATATTAAAGGCCATGGAGTCGAATTTGTCAAGTGTTGAACATTTTTGGCAAAATTTTTGCTTGTTGTGAATTAACTGGTTTTCAGCTAATGTAGAGATCTTCTACTTGACCAACTTGAGATTCAAAAGGAGCTTTAGTGTTTTCCTAATCTATTTGCATCTCTTATATATCTCATTTCAGTGGTGTTCATTTATATTACTCAGAAATCATCTATTAGATGCTCTGACTTCCTATATAGGTGAACTAACTGTGCTTTTATAGTTTCATGTGTGTGTACCTTATGACTAAAACTCTAATATGCCTCAACTTCCATGTTAAGTAGATTCACTGAATTACTGAATTTCTTTGACTCCTTAATCCCAATGTATACATGTTGATGTTATCTTCAACCTAAAACTATCATTATCAGTTTATTTCCTAAATAGAGTTAGCCATCTATATTTTTATCCATATCATTAACCCTTGAGAGAGCCCTCTCAGGCTGAGGAGGCTAAGCCTCAGTCAAAAGATTAGGTTTGAAATAGTTACATGAGATTGTCTGATCAAGCAGCCTATCAGGTCCAATTTTTTGATAACACGGTAAAATAATGATCTTCCTAATAATCAAAGAAAGGGTAAAGAGCATGCAGATCAAATTCATAGCAACATCAATCATCAATCAACAAGCTTAGCTACTAAAGAGAAGGACACTCAGAAAAAGGAAAGTATAACAAAGTATCTTGTTGTCAAAGAGGTAGATAAAGTTACAAATTTTAATTTAGAAAATGAAATATCTAAATTGAAATTGTCCATTCCTTTGACAGAATTAGTGAAGAATAAGCATTACAAACATCAGGTGTCTAAAATGTTGCTAGTTGATCCTTTGTCTGATATGGTTAATGTTGAAGATGACCACCCCGAGCTCATTTTTGGTCTAGCTATAGATGGTCAATTAGAAGAGAGTGAGGTTCCTCATTTTTATTTGAACCTTAGACTGCATGAGTACATACTTCATAATTTTATGCTTGATTCTGGGGCTTCTCACAATTTGATGCCTAATACTATTATGGAAAAGATGGGCATGGATATCACTCGACCTTATCATGATTTGTATTCATTTTATTCTGGTATAGTTCACTGCATTGCTCTCATAAAAGATTTAGTGGTTTCCTTGGACCAAATCTCAGCAAAGAATGTTTTGATGGATGTGGTGGTGGCTGATATACCACCTCATTTTAGTATGCTACTATCTAGATCATGGGGAGCTAAACTCAAAGGTACTTTAAAACTTGATTTCTCTTATGCTACTATTCCTATTTTTGGGCAATTGAGGAAATTGTATCTGGAAAAGAAGATGAAATATATGATAACTAGTAAGGAGAATCCTATCAATCATCCAATATAGGTTGTACATACAGATCTAGAATCTTTTATTTTGTATAATGATGGTGGTTTGAATGATGTAAATAATCAGCTAGTAGTAGTAGAAGATGTGCTAGAAGTTTCAGAAAGTTTCAGAGAAGCTCTTGATAAGGAAAAATAAATGGTGGCTACTTCTGAAAATCCTCTTTAAGAATAGAAAATCAGTACATAACAAAAAAATGAGGTGACCAGCCAACTAAAATCAGAACCGAAAGTCAAATTTCAGCATCTAGAAGATGAAGAGGGCCTTTGGACCATGGATTTCGACGATGCTTTAGGTAAGGAAGGTGCAGGTATTGGTATTTGGATCCAAAGTCCTATTTGTAAATTGGGTGGAATTCCAAGTAATGTTAGAGAATTCTTTTATAAGTTGGCTTTTGAATGTTCTAATAATGAAGCAGAGTATGAAGCATTGATCACAGGTCTCAATATTTTGAAGAAACTTGTTGCAAAAATAATGTTTGTTTATGGTGATTCTGAGCTTGTCATAAAGCAGGTGAAAGGAGAATATCAAGCAAAGCATCTGCGGATAACAGCCTATAGAAATGCAATCTTGGATATCTTAAAAAAATTTCCTAAGTATAAATTAACAGCAGTGCCAATAACTCAGAACATCATTGCAGATTCGCTTGCTACAGTGGCAAGTAATCTCAAAATTCTGATGAGCTCCAGTAATAAATTTGAAATTAATGTAAAACATAGACCTAGTGTTCCAGATAATTAAGGTACTGGCAATTTGTTTGGGATGACAAGGAAATTAAAAGCTTTTTGCAGAATGAAGGAAAATTCAAAGATGCTTTTATTGATGATGTTTGTGATGTTGATGATCAAGACATAGAGGCCAATCACATGAATGTTTTGCAGTTGAAAGACAATATTATTCCTAGAGGTTTGATACCTTTAGAAGATCTATTCGATCATGATGATGTGGCCAGAAAATGGAGTGGAATATGTGAACATTGGAACAACAAACAAGCCCAAGATGGTTTAGTTGTCTAAGACATTATCTCCTAAGGCGAAAGATAAGTACATTAATTTTTTGTCTGAATTTTTTGATATTTTTGCATGGGATTATGAATATTTGAAGATTTATGACAAGAATATTATTCAACACACTATTCCCATCAAGCCGGATCAAAAACCCTTTAGACAAAAGTTGAGAAGGATAAACCCAAGGTTGTTGCCATCCATCGAGAAAGAGGTAAACCAATTGTACAAATCAGGTATCATTGTGCCAATTAGGTTTTCAGATTGGATTTCAAATTTGGTTCTGATAAGGAAAAATACTGCAGAGATAAGGCTATGCATATATTTTCAGAATTTGAATAAATTATATTTAAAGGATAATTACCCCCTTCCTAAGATGTACCATGTTCTGCAAAGGGTAGTTGGAGCATCAGGGATGTCATTTCTTGACGGTTATTCAGGTTATAATCAGATTTTGGTACATGAAGAAGACCAAGGTAAAACTTCTTTCACAACACCTTGGGGGACCTTTCAGTATGTGAAAATTCCATTTAGACTCAAGAATGCAGGGGCCAATTTTCAGCGGGCAATGGATATAGCCTTTGCTAATGAGAAATATGTTTTCTTAGTAGTGTATCTAGATGATTTGACAATGTTTTTTGGTTCTGATGATCAACATTTGTATCATTTGAGAATTATTTTTCAGAAATGCAGGGAGTTCAGAATTTCTCTAAATTCGAAGAAGAGTCTTTTTTCCATGGAGGAAGGAAAACTTCTTGGTCACATAATTTCCAAAGATGGCATTCGCGTTGATCCTTCTAGAGTAGAAGCCATCCAGAAGATAGATTTTCCGCAAAACAAAAAGGAGATACAAGCTTTCAATGGTAAGATGAACTTCTTACACATATTTGTTCCTAATTTAGCTGAGCATTTGCGAGAAATGACTAATATGTTGAAGAAGGAAAGTAGTGTAAAATGGACCACTGATGCTATGAAGTCTTTCAACTTGGTAAAGCTTGCTTTAACCACAACCCCTGTTTTGGTTAGTCCAGATTACACTAGTGATTTCATAATATTTTCATTTGCATATGAGCACACCTTGGTTGCGGTTTTGATTCAAAAGAAAGATCAGGCTGAATAGCCTATTGCTTTATTCAGTCGAGCCACTAGAGATGCTGCTCTTTTCTATAACATTATTGAGAAACAAGCTTTAGCCCTAATCAAAGCTTTGAAGTATTTCTGGATTTACATTCTACATTCACATACTATAGCCTATGTTCCAAATGCAGCAGTAAAAGAGATTCTCACACAGACTGATCTTGAAGGTCGGAGAGGTAAGTGGATATCAAAAATGCTAGAGTATGATCTCGAGATCAGGCCTACCAAACTGATCAAGGGACAGGGGTTAGCCAAGATGACGGCTGAATCCAACTTGCATGCTCTAGACATAAACCTTATTGCAGCAATGTCAGATGATGAAGAAGATGGCACCCTAATACAGGTACCATAAATTTTTCTCACTTCACCATGGTATTTTGATATAGTGTATGTTCTTCAGCACTTATGTCCTCCTCTTGGAATGTCAAAATGTTAGGGTAGATCTATGAAATTGAAATCTGCTAAATATTGCATTCTAGGTATTTCCCTTTATTAGAAAGATCGAGGAGGTGTTCTTTTGAATTTTTTGTTTGAAGATGAGGCTCAATAGGTAATGGATGACTTCCATAGGGGAGAGTGTGGAGGTTTTTTTTTTGGAAAAAAACAGCTAAAAAAGTGTTGAGAGCAGGGTATTATTGGCCAACTTAATTTTCTGATTTGTACAAAACAGTCATAGACTATCATGAATGTCAGGTTTTTCAGAGAAAAAGGAAACTCCTTCCTCTCCCGCTGAAACCTGTTGTAGTAAATTCTCCTTTTCAACAATGGGGACTTGATTTTATTGGGGAAATTTATCCCACGTAATTGGCACGGCACAAATGGATTATAACAGCCACCGACTACTTCAAAGCTTATGGTTGAATCCAACTTGCATGCTCTAGACATAAACCTTATTGCAGCAATGTCAGATGATGAAGAAGATGGCGCCCTAATATAGGTATCAAAAGTGTTTCTCACTTCACCATGGTATTCTGATATAGTGTATGTTCTTCAGCACTTATGTCCTCCTCCTGGATTGTTAAAAATTTAGGGTAGATCTTTGAAATTGAAATATGCTAAATATTGCATTTTAGGTAGTGCCCTTTATTGGAAAAATCTAGTAGGTGTTCTTTTGAATTGTTTGGTTGAAGATGAGGCTTAGCATGTAATGGATGAATTCCATAGGGGAGAGTGTGGAGGTCATTTGTTTTGGAAAACAACAGCTAATAAAGTGTTGATATCAAGGTATTATTGGGCAACTTTATTTTCTGATTTCTACAAAACAGTCACAAACTGTCATGAATGTCAGGCTTTTCAGGGAAAAAGGAAACTCCTTCCTCTCTCGCTGAAACTTGTTGTAGTAAATGCTCCTTTTCAACAGTGGGGAATTGATTTTATTGGGGAAATTCATCCCACATCATCGGCACAGCACAGATGGATTATAACAGCCACCGACTACTTCACCAAGTGGATCGAGGCTATTCCTACAAGGCAAGCTACGAACACGGTAATTATTTAATTTTTAGAATCGAAAATTTTGTCTCGTTTTGGTTGTCCTCACAAGATTATTACAGATAATTTTGCAGCATTTAAGTCGAAGAATATGGTTGAGTTTTGTCACAAGTATAATATCAGACTGGGCCATTCCACTGCATATTATCCATAGGGCAATGGATTAGTTGAGTCCTCTAATAAATCTTTGGTGAATATCATTAAGAAAATGTTGGAGGAGAACAAGAAAAATTGGCATAGGAAAATTACCAATGATTTGTGGGCAAGCCGAGTGAGCACCAAAAAGTATATAGGTATGTCACCCTTTGAATTGGTTTACGATACAGATATAGTGTTTCCTACATCACTTGCAGTCTCAGTTATGAGATTATTGTAGGAGGTAGATAGTGAGGAAGATGATATGCAACGTTGAATCAATCAAATGATTCATCTTCAGCAAACAAGGGAGGAATTTTCTCAAAATTCTTCTAAGCTTCAGGAAAAAATTAAGAAGATTTATGATCGCAAAACCAAAGCAGATAATTTTCAGTCAGAGGATGTAGTGCTGTGGTGGGATGCAAGAAATGAAGATAAAGGTAAGCACGAGAAGTTTGAAAATCTTTGGAAGGGACCCTACAATATCTTAGATTATTGAGGACATAATTCCTATTTGCTAAAGGAAATGGATGGATAGGAATGTTCAGGAGGACCAGTTAATGGTAGGTTCTTGAAACATTGTTATCTCCAATGCAACTTCTGAGAGAATGTTTCACTTTCATTGTACATACCAGTTTATATTTTTTGCAAGGTTTGGAGTAGATAGTCATCTAGGCTTGGGGCCCGAAGTGAAGGCTATAACGCTTGTTGATTTTTTGTTGTTTATAGAGTTTTGAAGTTAGATTTGAGTTATTTTTAGAGTCAGTTTTGAGTCAGTTCCTAGTCACTTTAATTTTTTTTGAGTCAGTTTAATAATTTGCAGTCTTTTGGATTGTTTGACCATATTTACCCAATGGTTACGCACTTGATCTATGGTGTTCTTGACACCTCCAAGGAGCTGTCATCCCCAATAAGGCCAATGTTAGTGTTAGTATTTTCATACTTCCACCAGGGATCAAAACACATTTGCATGTGCATATTAGGTGTCACATTCTGAATAATTTTTTCATCATTCCATTAGGTCATGACATAAAATTGTTCCACTAGTGGTTGTCTTTGTCAAATAAGCTTCTTTCTCCCTTAGAAGATCATATTTGGCTTATCAATTTTCATGATTCCTTGAGCATGATAACACCTATGCAGATGCTATGTTCACTTGGAAATCTTTAAAGTCAAAATCTCATTCAAAGGTCAGGTCAAAAAGCAGTCCCATTAGGTCATTAGGGTTTTTCATTTCTCAAGGTCATTACTTCATTCAGATAAGGTCATAACATATATGAAAGGGATTAAATAAGATCATCATGATGTATTTATTATACTTTCAGAGTTGTATTTTTAGTTTAATAACTTTTATATCAAAATGTCATTTTGATAGAAAAGTCAAATTTGTAATTTATTTCAGTTTTTCCAAATGTAATTTTATGTTATTATATGTAATAAATGAAAATCCCAAAGCTGTCAAAGTGCACTCATGTCTAGCGTAAGTGAGAAAGGAAATCCAATCTCCAGGTTGATCAAGCCTGCAGTGCCAAAAGGTCAGAAAGAAAAAAGAGTATCAGTCTCAAAGAAGAAAAATAAACATTAGAAAAGTGGGTAATTGAAATTAAATTTCAAATCTACCAAAGCTATAAAGCCCACCAAGAATTTAAAAACAATACATTGTTTCCATTCCGCTATTAAGAGTCTTCAGCAAAGGATAAAATCTGAGTTTGTGAGAAATTTGGGCAAAAATCTCTTGGTGCTGCGTTTTTTCACCTAGGCATTGCGCTAATGTCCAAGTGCTGCACTAATACCCAGCCGCATTGTGCTAATTCCTAAGGAACGCAGTGTATTTAACACAGGAGTTGCGCTAGTAACCAAAGGCACTATGCTAATGTCCAAGCATTGCGCTAATGCACAGTTTGGTCTTTGAGCCTCAAAACTTGGTCAAGGTGCCTCCAACACTTCATCAAAGTGTTTCTAAAGCCTTTTGACAAGTAAGTACCAATGAAATTCACCCCCTTGTTGTCATTAAAAAAAATTTCATAGTGATTTTGTTTTCATTTTGAAATTTGGAGGTTGGATAGTTTATAAAACCCTAGTTTCAGTCTTTATTCCCATTGTTCCCCAATTTGGCACTCCTAAACCTCATATTGTCTTCCTCCATCATATCCCTATTCCCTAGACCTTACTCCTTCCCTACAGCACCATTTCCCTATTCCCTAAAGCATATTTTACTCCCCATCCCCATCTACCTCATCCCTAGGGTTTCAAAGCTTTCAAACTCAAAATGTCGGAAGAAGAGGACAAAGATATCAGTGAGGAACAATCACCCAAGAAAAGTGATCACTGTTAGGGTCCTATAATAATAGGGTTCATAATTTTTTAATTGACTTTGATAGTCTTGTAAATATGTACATATCTTTCTTTCTGCAAGTTGTTTTCCCATATTTTGAAAATGAAAAAATAATAAAAAATGAAAAGAGGGTAAAAGTCCTAAAAGAAATATCAAAGGGCTTAGAAAAAGATGGACCCCAAAAGAAAAAGAGATAAAATAAGACCTGAAAGTGAGCAAGTTAAAATGCCACTACTATTTACTTTCTCTACAAGAATAATTATTATGTGTAGATTTTCAATAAATGCCATAATACATTATCAGTTAAAACAACTTAATCTTAACTTTTCATGCTTTGAATTTCATGTTTTAGACAGATAATAAATATATGTCAAACATTTTAAAATTGACAAATCAGTAGATAAGATAGAGAATAAATGAGGAGCTCAACAGTTTAATCTGAACCCTAGGATGAAATAAGGTTAGATTTAGATAGTTTTTATGCTTTGAAAGAAAATTGATTAGGGTTGCAAGCTTAAATGCACCTATGAAAATGAAGTAAAAAATTTTAGAAATAAAGATGGGTAGGTAGAAAGCAGTTGTGCAAGCATGTAATAAAGCATCATCGTGCAAAAATTACTAGTTTCCCTTCCCCCACAAATCATTCAGTATTCTAAACCTTCAGTTAAAAAGGCTTAGAGCATTTCTCTGACTTCTGTTGGGACCGGACCCAAGGCTTGATAACTGATTGGTTAAAAATATTGAATTCCTATATAAAACCCATTTCCATCAACATTTAACCTTCATCCATAATCATGATCCATTTTCCTAAGTAAAAACCCATTTTTACTTAGTAAAAGTAAAAACCCTAAATAATTAATTTCATTTCCATTCAAAATCACTCAAAAACCAATAAAATACATTTTATCCTAAGTTAAAGAATGAAAAATACAAAAGGTACAAACTATGCTTTATTTACACTTTACTTAATGTTAAATTATGTATTTTTTCATTACATACATTACACCTTTATTTTATATTATATTAATTTCTAACTGTATTTATTAAATCCCTAAGTTATACCCTTCTCGTATATTATTAAACCCTTTTATTAAATAACCCCAAAAAACACACTATTTAATGTTTAAACCAATGTTATTATATTCCATGTGAAGAAATAAAAACCCACCTTTATTCCCATTGGTTTAAAAACTTATCTATAAACTAATTCCTGCTCCCCTATGGTTATTAAACAATTGTCAAATGTTTAAAAACTATATAATAAACCCGCGCCCGTGTACTGGTTAAAACACTGTGAAATGTTTTAATTAACGAATATGGCATTATTCCCCTCCGTCTATCTTATAATCTAAAGTTTTGACTTTAATAAATACATATTTATAAAGTTTAAACAAACCATTCTGAATATAAAGCCCTGGACCCTACTCCAATATCGATGCATATTATGCGCAGATCATGATCATTCACAATTGAACCCCACGATCCAACGACGGACAAACAATATCACAATAAATTTGTCTGCGCTTAAAAATTTCATTTCCACGCGAAATGGGAAGTTTCACCGTTTTCTCTCTCCTTGACATGGCGACTTCTTATTGGACCGCATTCGATCCATTCAAAACCACTTACCACCTAAGAGGTGCGCGATAACCACCAGTGTTTTTCGCCTTTGGTAACCCAAAACCGCCTTCCGCCCGATTTGACATCCATTTATTGCATGTTAATTTAAACCTAATTCTCCCAATATACCATGAAATGCATTTTTTATCCCTTCCTTCTCCGCGTATCCACTGTATTTTCTATTCAGAATCTGAAAACAAGCATTTCTCACTATTTCCTTGCCCAGAACCTGCAAACTTCCGCCTGTCGCCATTAAAGATTTCTGAGGAGCTTTGAATTGCTCCAGAAACTAGAAAGATACCACAAAATCTGTTTAAAAGCCTTAGAGACATCCTCAAAACCTTGTACCTACGTATAACAGGTATTCCTCCAAAATTTAAGCCTTCTATCAGTTTTAAAAATACCTTAATAAAGAAAAATTCCGGTCAAATTTTAAATTCATCCAAATAAACCTATTAAAAGATCCAAAAAACAGGCCAAACCCTATCAAAATTTTTGAAAAAACCCTGTTCTATATTGTGCACTGTTTTGAATCAAATTTTTGAGTTTATATAGTTTTTCTAAACTTTTTAAAACCCTAAATTGAGACCAGAAATCGTCTGAAGGTAGCCAAGCCATCTATCCTTGATTTCAAAAGACTCTTAGCCCTGTTATCTATTGAAAAAACTCAAGAAACCTCTGTTTCTTGTTTTCTAACCAGTAAAGGTCTGTAAATCATGTTAAGAGTCCAAAAATGAAAGAAAAAATCCAAGAAAAGACCATATTTTTCCTGTTTTAAAAATCCAAGAACCTCTCCCAGAGTCAAAAATACTTCTGCAAACTGTTTAATCTTGCAGAAGTAGCCAGAAAAGCCTAAAAGAATAGTTTTGTAGTCCAAAAAGCCTAAAAATGCCTAAACCTACTCTAGCTGCATCTTCCAAAACTTCTACCATTATAAATCCTCTACAACCTCCAGTTGTAGACATTGAGCACACCCAATTAGCAGATGTTGAGTACAAGATAGTAGACCCCATTGTAAAATTCAATTTGTTGGAACTTCACAACTGGAGTTATGAAAAGTCTTTAGATAATGTTGAAGCTCAAATTTTGGAATCACACTTGCCCAAATATGTTGTTCCAGTTACTCATTCATGCCTAGAGGTCATTAGGTTATGCCATCATTATTATATGCCTAAGCAAAGAGCAATAGTCAATGCCAACAAAGAAGTGCTTTTTACCATTACTATTGAGTCCATTAACCAAATGTTACAACTAAAACCTGATCCTCAAGCAGTTCCTTTGTCTATTGAAGCACTTACCAAGTTGTATGTTGGCCTTGATTTTCCTAAAATATTCCAGATCTTCCAAGACTTCATGCCCTTTCATGTGGAAATTCCTCAAATCAATCCTCCATATTCTACATCAAGATTTCCAGAGGGTTCAAGGCATGTCATTTCCATGCTATCATTCATCCTAGGGTACTTCACAAATGAGCATATAGATGAATCCATTTCAGGTTTCCTACCTACTTTCACACTAGGACAACCTCCATCTATTATATTTGATTATGTTGGGTATATTGCTGACAATATTCATGACCAATTGGTTAAACTGCCAACTAAAGGAGTGTTTATATACACATCCTTTCTCTTTCATATGTTTTTGTATTTTCAAGTAGATAAATTTCCAGTAACCCTATAGAAACTTGACATAGAAGGAAATCCTTTTTCAGTCATTCTTTGGACCTCTTTAATCAGAAAAGATTCCACAGAGTTTACCTATGCAGATTTTTCAGACTTCTTCATCCATCATTGATAAAATTGTTAACAAATACTGAAAAACCAAGGATAAATGATGAGATGATGAAGATTTTACACTTGTCAGAGTAGACCAAGACTGGAGATTGGTATTTGTATGAAAAACACACAGAGATTAGAGTTTTTAGATCTAATTTTTTTCCCTACAAATTACCCAAATATGTACCAATGAGGGTTTTTGCCTTGGAATACATCAAGAAAATTTTAAATTCTGATTCAATTAACTTTCTAGCAGCAAAGAAGAAAACACAGTTTAAATTGAAGAACCAAGTGGGACCATTCATTTGCAATCATAGAGATGCAAAGGAAGAATAAGCTAAGCAGTTATTAGAATACAGATTTGAAGAGAGATTTTCCTAGAATTATGATCCACAAGGGATACTAAGTAAAATGAGGTTTAAGTGTAAACTGACACCCTACATTCATGAGAAAAAACCATAGATTGAGAATTACACTAATCAGACTGAGTGGAAAGAGAACAATTTAATTTATGCAGTGAAGAAAAGTGATATTAGTCACACTTTACAAACTGTAGATCAAACAGAAAAAGCCACCAAGGGGGTCAGAGAAGAAGAAACTTATGTTGTTGAAACCACTACTGAAACTAGGTTCAAGATAAGAAATAATAAAAGGCCCAAAACAGATCCAGTGGGTAAAGAGAAGGTAACCATTGAGGTTGATGACACAGATGTCCGAGTAAATAATAATGATGTTGCTACAGTTATAAGAAATTAACAAGTTATAGGGAATTTGAATGAAGAACAAGTGGAAAATTAAAATGCACAATTGATAGAGAAAGAGAACATGGAAGCATCATCTTCACAAACAGCTGAGGAAAGAGATCTAGATATCAAGGAAAAGTATAAACAGATTAAGTTAAATAATGAGGAGATTAAGAATGAAATTTACTCTCAACATCTGAAACAAACACCAAGCATTCAAAACAGACTCTTATCAGCTTTTGATTACTCAAATAAAATGTTGATCATGTCAGTCTTACAGCCTACAATGAGGGTTCCAAAAACAGTTCCAGATTACAATAATATTGATTTAGAAGTCCAAACGGAAAAAATCCATGCTCTTGATCAGATAGAATTTCACAGACAGAGTTCAGAGATGTTGTATTCTATTGTTACAACCAAAGCTATGAGTGTTCAAAAACTTTAGAACACTATCACAAACATGAAAGATCAAATGAAGCTTGACAAACCATCCTTATAAGCTAAAGATCTCAGAATTAAATCTTTAGAAGAATTGCTCTTGCAGGTTGGATATGACCCTGCAAATGTCAAAGCAATAGAGCAGTTATTGAAGAAGAAAAATGAGGAAATTGTAGCATTGAGGAAACAACTTAAATTTCCATCAAGTGAACATCCTCAAGCTAAGGAAATAATACAAGGACAGAATGAGAAAGATGACATGATGAATTTAATCTTTCAGCTAACAGCACAGATCAAAGAAATGGAGATACAAATGGATAAACTTGTGCATGAAAAGGAAACAACAAAAACACCATAAGTACCTTCATTTATCCCTGTGGTTACTACAGTTATGCCTTCAACTCTAGCAGAAGAGTTGGCACCCAAAGAACCACTGGCTACTGTAGTGCTAGTGACATCATCTACAACATCAGCTACAAAGTCATCTACTACAGCAACTCAGCCTACATATGAGGCCAACATGTTAATAAAGGCCATGGAAGAAATGTCACTTCAGACAAGTGAGATTAATAGATTGAAAAAGATGGTTAATAACCTTGAAAATACAAACAAGTTAGCTCAAATAAATGCTAAAACACATGAGCACAGGGCTAATAGGTTAAATGAAGAACTGAGAAAGTTACAAAAGGAATTAACCTTAAAAGAGCCAATGTCATATGTCAAAAAATATTTATGGAACAAAATCATTGAAGTCGTCAATGATGTTTGGCCCTCAATTCAAGTGATCTTTGAATAGAGAGATTTACTAAAAGCAGCATTAGCAGAAATTCAGAACACTAAAGATGAGCTTGATAAAAAACCTGAGCAAGAAATAGAATTGATCAAGTTTCTTAACAATAAGAACAATAAAGAGCTAGAAGAAATTGAAATTACTAACAGGACTGAAACAATCCTTGAAATAAGGAAAGTCCTCACCAAGAAAAATCGATGAAACAACTTGAAGAGAAGTGTGAGAATATGAACATTGCAATAACCAGGTTTGTGAGAATTTGAGGCAAAGAAGTTTGCCTAATATTTTGGTCATCAATGACAAATTAATGCCTCAGGAGGATTATAATAAAAATATTAGAGAATATGCAAAGGAGCAAGTTGAAAAGACAGGTGGATAAGGTACTCCAACAGGAAAAGTCCTACTGAGAAGTTTTGAGGATTTATTTTATTTGCAGCATGAGACAAGACACTTGTTTGTCATAAAACCAAATTTTTGTAGATATACAGAGGCAGATGAGAATTTCAGGAAGTTAAAGAAGATACAAATTCCAAATGAGGAAGCTTGGCAGTCACTTACAGATTTACTGTGAAAAGTAAAAGGTAGAAAGGTAAAATGGAAGAAAAATAGTTTGCAGATCTTCAGTCAAAACATATTTTTTATTACAGCAGTAAATAGTTTTACAGTGGTCAAAGAGTATTCAAGTTTAAAGAGTATCAGGTATCAAAGAGTACCCGAGTGAAAGAGTGAAAGAAAAAGCAGATCAGATTTCAAAACAGAAATAAAATATCTTGGCCAGCTACACCTTATCCAGCTACACCTTATCCATAATTAGTTTCTATTTTATTTGGATAGATAGGATAGCTTGTTGATTTTTTAAGTAGTTGTCTCTATTTTGTTGTAAAGATATTTCTAATTTACTTAGATAATTCCTAGAAGCATTCTAGCATATTTTGTAAACAATTATGTATAAATACTTCTTCTTTAGAAGTATTATTGTGGAATAAATTGCTGAAGATTTCTATAGTCATTTCTTATTGGACTTGAAGACTTTTGTGTTTCAAATCTCAAGTAGTAGACTGGATCAGATCAATTAGCATCATATTTCAGGATTCATGTGATGACCTATTGAAGTGAAGTATTTCCTTCTTGTCATTTTTTATCTTTCTTTGTTACATGCATCCATTATGTGTTCTAAATTTGAATGAATAAACAGGAGTATTACTTCAGGATTTGTTAAAAGCACCCTGTCTTTACTGTTTATCATTTCTATGTTTTCTGCTGATTTCCAGAGTAGGGAACCCTTAATTTCTCCCTCTTTTGTTTGACCTCTGCCTACCACTTCTCTTTTCCGGATTAAAGAACCATTCATTGCTCTTTATCCCGATCATATCACCTCACCAAACAGCCTTCCAAGATCTTCATGGGTTATCTATCTTGCCCTGAAAAAATTTGACTTCTTGACCTTGATCCTAGCTCCGCCTGCTTGATTTTTGACTCCTCGGCCTAATGGACAAATAGATTTCCCACTATCCATATCATTAAGTGATTTTTCCTACCAAATCAATCAAACCAAAACCAAATTGCACAATCATAACTAGCCTAATATCTTATAATAAAAACAAAGTTAAATCCTATAGAGAGAGCCCTCTCTGAACCCTAAGAAGTCTAGATCTTAGAGTTCAAAATTTGGTCTGTGGTTACCTCTAGTGTTCTTAGACTTTAAACCAAAATCTCACAACTACATAATTACTAGAGCGATAACAATCAAAAAAGGAGGGAAATTAATAGATTTGAACTAATAATTACAAGGGAACTCATGGCCTCTCCTCTCACTGTGTCTTGTTTCAAGCATGTTGGATGTTTTGATTTTTGTGAGAGGGTGTAATAGATTCAATATCACTCTGGTTTAACAAGGTTTTTTACCATAAATCTTCATGATGGGCATGCTGCTCTTGCTGGGGTCACATTTATCATGTCCACTAGTGCTATTTCAGCTACTACAGGGATCCCTAATGTGGGAGAGAAATCGTTTAAGAAGGTAAACCTTGATCTAAGATATTATGAGCCATACCTTAAACCTAGATACAAGGATGCTAAGAAAATTGTTTTCCCTTTCTCTCATCTCCTTGAACGACATGTTCCCATGATGAAAATAATCATGAAGTACTTCACTTGTGAGGGGAGATTTTGTTGACTCTATTCATACCATATCAAACTCCTCATGCACTTCACTAGAGTCAGAATGCTTCATATACCTTACTATCTCTCCCAAAGCATTGACAAGATTGCATACATTGTACAAAGGAGGCATTATAATCATTAAATGCAGATTATTTTTCACCATTCACTCATTAATATGGTAGTCATGTATCAGCTTGAGAAGAAGAACATTTCATGGGATACATTCATTGCAAACCAAGTTTTCACTACCCCACCTAGTCATCATGAGCAGAGCATCCCTTCATCATATCATCCTCCCATATCCACTTCTCTATCTCAACCTACTACTCATACAACATCACCTAGTCATATGCCTTCACCTCATGTTGACCCTACTTCTTCACCTTTCTGTAACCCTTCACCATCATCACATCATGATATTGAGGCATCAAGCAATGAAAGGGACATTGAGGAAAACTTGGGCTAATGTGACTGATGTTGAGCCATTTCCCAAGACCTATGAGAGAGGCCACATGCATGTGTTTGCTTAACTTTGAGTGAAAGGGGCCATGCCTTCTTCATTAGCAAAATAGGTAGACAAGGGCAAAGAGCCAATCATTGAGGAGCAGGAGGACAAGCATGAAACAGAGCAAGCATTTTAGCTAATTGACCTTGATGAGGAGGATGAAGATAGAATCACCAGTGTATTGATCAAAAGAAAAGAGGAAAAGATTAGTGAACTTCAAGCTAATCTCAACAGATCACAATATGTGATTGGTTTTCTTGAGCAAGAGAATCAACAACTGAACACCAAGCAGATTATTAGCGAGGTAAAGACCATCAAAGCAAAGAAATAGGCAGAGAGGGCTAAAGCCTTGTTGGAGGAAACCTTGGACAGATTTGGTGAGATTAATGATGAGGAGGACTAGCCTCCAAGACATATACCAATGACAATAGGGCTTAAGAGAGATCTACCCCGTGAGAGACAGAGAGAGGCTGAGTTGGCAGAGCAGCTCACTCCAAGTGAGTTGCTTGCCCTTGAGATTAGCAGAGATAGAGAGTCATGGCTTGATAGAGCCAAATTGCATCTGGAGGGATTACAAGAGAATTCCAAGAAGGACAATTATATTCAGAGGAAAATGTCAAAGCATTATGCCATGAGAAACAAAATTTCAAGGGCCAAGCTCAAACGAGCCCATGAAAAAATTCAAGCTTTGACCAAGAAAAAGGAGAAGGAGAGATTAGACATACTTTCTGAGATTTCTCTTCATGCCTTTAACCCTTGATCAGCAATAAAACTCACAATTTTGGCACATTTTGCACTGTGGTGCATTTTTTGAATTTTTGGTCAATTTTGACACAGTCACACTACAAAAAACGCAACGCACTTGGCACGCACTTTTTATTGGAGTATAAAATGAAGGAATGGTCACCACCATCATGTTCAGAATGATGAGGACATCAACTCCAACAAGTTTCAGAAGATTTGGAGGAGAACTGGTCCCTCAAAAAGGAAAACAACTACCAAAAAAAGCATGTTTCTGCCCTTGTTTTTGCCTAAGCGTTGTGCTAATACCAGTCTTGGGAGAAATGATTTTTGATAGGGAATATGGGCACCATTTTAGAAATTGGAGGCATATTTGGAAGATAGACTCATATATCTTTCCAATGGGCTATCATGGATCGGATTTGGACACCGAGAAGGCCTCCAAAAGTGGCTTTCAAGAGAGGCTATTTTTTCTGTCATGGCGCTACGCTTTTGCCAGGAAATTGTCATTTTCATCATCTTCAGCACATTTTTACTTTCTGAATTTTTATTTGGGAAAATGAAGAAATTCACTGATTTAAATGGTCATGTTGAATGTAAATGTCATGTTTTGACTTTCATATAAGATAGATATTGTTAGAGTCGGTCTTTACATCCCTCCGTCAGAGATCATTTCTCTTATTGCATTTCATTTTTAGGTGTCCCATTCCGCTCGTTCTTTTGCATTCTGTTAGGGGCATGCCATTATCTGACGGAAGGTTTTTGTTCTCTCATTTTTCCTCATGTTTGTACCTGCTGGGTTGGTCAAAATTTCTCAAAATTCATCAAAGTTCAGTTCATGTCATTTACAGTCATAGATGTTATTTTGGTCAAAAAAGAGGCATTTTAGTTTCTAGGTCTAGGGTTTGGTCTTCAGAAATATTAAACAATGCTCGCAGGCCATGAGGATGTTTTCAATTAGTTTTCATTTCAAGATTTTCATCGTCAAATATGCTCGAGGATGTTTCTTCTTCAAAACTTTGTTTTGAAGAAGAAATTGTCAAATTTGTTTTTGTAATAAATATGTATTTTAAAAGTTTTCTGCCATGAAGTACTTCAAAAGCCGACTCTGGTTTTCCTTTGCTGAATTTCAATGCCACCATCCCTATAAAAATCAACCAATTTCATCATTCAAGCTCAGAAAGTTAGTGAGGAAACAAAAAGACAGAAGTTGTATTAAATGCAAAAAGTGCCAAAGTCAAAAAACATTACTAAATGGGTCATTGAGAAGCAAAAATTAAAACCATCTCTATATAAGATATTTCTCCAAGATTATTCATTCATTTGCATCAAGAGTTATTTAGAAAATCTAAGAGAGAAGTCGAGTTGGAGTTGAAAGAACGAAACAGTGATTTTAGAAGGGTCGGCTGTGTGTTTAAATTGAGTGCGGTGCATTGGGATAGGCCGCAGCGCATCCACAGAGCGCGGCGCATAGAGTCGGAGTTCATCGTGCATTTTCCAAAGGGCACGGCGCACCCACACGATGTGGCGCATTGGGTTTGTGCGCGGCGCACAGAGCCCCAAAGGCCAAACTCATCTTTGCTCCATAAAAACTCAATGTGATTTACTTCATTTTTCTCCAAGTAAGTTCTGTGCCCTTGCTATTTGAGTTTAACTCTTGTTGGGTGCTATTTGAAAGGAGGAATTTAAAGAGTTTAAATGGTGAAAATATAACCCTATATCCGTATCAAAATTTTCTCCTAGGGTTTGAAATTGGGTGTCAAAACTTGAACTTTGGTGCTTAAAACTCCCACCCCATTTTCATTTGTGCTCTTTTCACTGTTATCACTGTTATCATTGCTATTATTGTCACACTATCATACCACAGTCCCTCTCCTATTCCCACTATCCCATATCCCTTATACCCTTTTGTTCCCATGTGTTAATCCTAAAACTCTATCACTTACCATCCATTGACAAAAGCCTAATTTCCACAACATTCAAGGACTGCCTCTATATCCTTGATTTCACTTATATTTTTCCATTTCATTGACTCTTGTTCCTAAAAACTACCCCCATCACTATCACCTATTCCTATGTCACTTATAAAGGTTCTTAATCCCAAAATTCCCCAAGTAGTGAGTGATTGTCCTTCTACTCCGAATTCACTTGACAGTCTATTGTATTCATTGTGATATTTCCTTGCAGCCTCTCATTACCTATGTTGCACACTTGGTATTGAAAAACAAACTCTCGTTTTCACCATATATTTATCAGCACCTACTTGTCAAACACCTTTTTTTCAGCACCATGTCAGAGACAAATTCATCATATGAGCAAGAATATGAGCAAGACAGTGACTCAACCACAGAGCTAAATGTACCGAGGAGATCTCATAAAAGTGGCAGGCACGTCAGAGAAGAGCCCACTTCCTTGACTCAATTGCAGGCATGCCCGCTTGCAATGGCATGCTTTCTGCAACATTCATGTTTTCAGTATTGTGAGATGATTGCTCAGATTCAGCATCATTAGGAGTTGGTTCGCTTATTTGTCCTACATTTGCGTGATGGTCATGTAAACCTTGCTAGAGTGAACTTCACCTTAACACCAGAAACCATTTCTCAGGCAACCGGGATACCAAACATAGGTGAAGAGTGGAATAAGAGACAACAGCTGGATAGAGCATATTATGAACCTTACATCAAGCTTGGTTACATGAGGCAGCTCAGCAGGGTGTTTCCTTTCAAATTCTTGAAGGAGTCCTATGCGCCATTAATGAAACTCATCATTAGATACTTCAGTTGCGAGGGTAGATTCTCACGCCTTTATGCATACCATATCAGAATTTTGATGTATTTCACGAGAGTGCGACTGATGAATATTCCATACTTCATGTGTCGAAACATAGAGTGGATGAAACCCTAGTGCAGAGGAAGACTCCAGAGCAGCAGCATAACAGCATTTATCATTATGCGCTCATCAAGATGATTGTGGTACATCAGCTTGGATTGCAGGGCAGTGCATGGGAGGAGTTCATTTCCCGTGACTTCTTTACAACCCCTCAGCCTCCTCCAGAGATTGTTCACGATACAGGTGAGCCTTCACATCAGTTTGAGGTGCCTGAGACAGAGCCTATCAGTGTTCCAGTGTGTTTTACCTATCAGAGAGGCCACAGAGCCTTATTTGCAGCAGCACGACGAGTACTATCTCCACCAGGGGTGGAAGGGGTCTCGTTACCTTCGACAGCAGCGTGAGTACTATCTCCACATGGCGTGGAAGGGGTCTCGCCTTCTACATCAGCATAGGTTAAGGACAGAGGCAAGAGGCCTATGCACGATGAGGGCCCTTCAGGAGGCCAAGACACTGATTTTACACTCATCGATGTTAATCTGAGCTCTCCTAGCTCAAAGATGAGAGAGACCATCCAGGAACAAAAGGCTGAGATTGACACATTGACTGTCAAGATGCAGAGAGCTCATTGGATTATAAATTATTTGGAGCAGCGGAATAAACAACTAGAGGATCAGCACACACTCATGGAGCTGCAAAGAATCCGTGAAGACCGTGGATTGGCCCGAAAGAGACCAGGTGACATGACACCATTTGAGCGAGAGACTTGCCTTACGAGAGTCAAAATTCATTTGGAGAAGCTCTTGGTGAAGGCCAATAGGGAAAAAGACATTCTCAGACATATGAAAAACCACTATTGGGCCCGCACACACGTTTGCAGAGCTAGGATGAAGATCCTGAAGGCGAGGTTGAGAAAAGCACTGAAACGCCGGAAATTGCCTAATCCAATTTGAATCTTGGCTGAAGATTCCTTGGCTGAGCATGAGAAATGATGGAAGACCTTCACTCCAAATTTCAGCAAATTTGGAGTAAATTTTGTCATTTTTGAAATTTTGGTTGCAAAACAGGTTTTTCTGCCCAACCTTACGTTTAAGAGATCTTCTGGAGGAAAAATTTACATTTTTGGATTTTTTTATGGTAAATTATGCATGCTCAGGAATGGCTGAGAGATTTCATCAAGTTTTGGGTGGACTTAAAGGTCAAAAACACTCCAAAAATGGCCTTTCTACCACTTTTTGCACTAGCAGGAACTAGTCTTGGGAGATTTCAGTTTTGGAGGGGCAAATGACATCCAAATCCAAAACTTACACTTGGGTTGGATAGCAGACAGACAAGGCTTTCCAACGAGATATCATGAGCTCAATTTGGACTTCAGGAAGTGCCCCAAAAATAGGCTCAAAGTGGCGCAGTGCATTGAATTTTCTGGCGCGGCGCATAGAGGATTTTGGTCCAATTTTTACTTTTCAGCTCAAAAATTCGGCCAGTTTGACTAGTTTCACTTTGTGATGTAATTATTGATATATATTGATGTAATTTTATGGCTATGATGTAATTTTGGCTCATATTTACTTGTTCTAGAGGATTCATTCACTAAAAAGTGAAAATTAAGTGAATGGATCAGTTTCCTAGCATATAGAGGCAAGTTGTTTGATTGCCTAGATTTCAGTTCCTTGTTTAGAATTGGTTGAAACAGCTCCTAGAACGATGAGCTCAACCCCTAGAGGCATGGGAAGGGGTTACGATGGTCTATATATTATATTTTCTGAGATATTTTCAGGGTTGGACTCTTGGGAATAGTTTGGCACTTCATTGTACATACACTTCTGCATTTTTGGCAAAGGAAAGACAAGGGTTTTGCAGCACTTGTTGGGATCCTTGTGGATCTGATTTTTGATGATTTTTTTCTCCATGTATCTGTAATTTTCATTAATGTTTATGTATGCCATTTCCCTTCTCTTTTCTTCTGAATTAAACAAATGAGTAACTAAGGTAGAATTCATTAGTTTTCTGATGCTCTGCCTTAAAATTTTGTTTAGTTTTATATGTTTTCCTTCGTTTGAAGAGGATCCTTGCACCTTCTTTCCCTCTTCAGCTCCTCAGTAGTCTTTTCTATCCATTCATTGAATCTAAGACATCAAAGCCATTGCCTTCCCTACCCCAACTTGAACTCTGCAAGAATTTGGCCTCATCCCCAAGCCCAAAACTGCCTTTTCCGTTTTCCAACAAAAAACCACTAAAAAATCATTTCAAACTCCTTGATTAATATACCTAGCCTAAAATTAGCACTCATTTCAATCATCTCAAGCCCTATTGATACATTTTTCCTGAGATTGACCTAGAGAGATCCCTCTCCTGTTCTGGTAGGGCTAGCTACCAAACTGAGCGTGGTTTGGTGTTACCCTGAATCCCACCTTCCTTTAGCCTAAGGTGGATTTGGGCACTAACAGATACATTAGATAAGTCCTCTAGTGGTCAAATGAAACATTTTCCTCTCGTTTAGACGCAAATTGTTGAGTTTTCCTAGTCTTCAAATTCTTGTTTAGGAGTAGGTGAAACTGATCCCTATCTCATGGATTCGACTCCCTGAGGCTAGGAAGAGTGGTTTTGAGGTCTATTTAATTTATTTTCTCAGTCATTGTAATTTTTGGACTCACTTGGAGCTTTTTCATCTCAAGGGACATATTTTTATCAGTTTGGCTGGGACATTAATGATAAATTTGCAGCTATTTCTTTGGGATCCATGTGGTTTGTAGTGTTTGACATATTTTCTTCTTCTTGATAATTTTTATGAATATATTGTTAGCTCATAAAGCATTTTCATGTCTATGATATGCTTAATTTCAATTTGAAAGGCATAATTCATGTTTCATGCTCTATTTTGGGAAATTTTGCATAGTTTGTTTATTTTCTTCAGTTTAGGGAGAATTCATTTTATATGCTCTTCCTAACTCTGCACTAGTATATTCACCTCACCATATTCATATTTTAATTTCAAACTTTCTACCTACCTTTCCCCTTTGAGCACCCTGCAAATTTTGACCTAATTTCCTTGCCCTAGCTGTTTGTCTTCTCCTAATCCAGCAAAACCCTACAAAAAATCAAAATCAAAACCCTGAGCTACTATACCTAGCCTAAAATCTTCTTTCCTCAATCATTTTGAATGTTTTCTATACGGAGAGAGCCCTCTCATAGCCTAGTAGGGCTATCTACTTGGCTAAGCGTGGTTTGAGGTTACCTTAGAATTGCCTCTCTCAACCTGAGGTTCAATCTGAGTGATAACAATAGGAAAAATGAGAGGAGCATATCTAGTAGTTCCTACCGGAGGAGGTGGAGGAGGAGGAACTCCTGCCATTGTAGGAGTGATATTAGATGTACTAGAAGAAAATATAGCAGATGAAGTAGCTATTAGACTAGTAGTAGTAAAAGAAGATGTGAAGCTAGGAAATTGAGTTGCAGGGGCCTTCAATTCAGAGATAAAAGAACTCCACTCAGGTAAAGGGACACCATCTCTTATTTTCAGTGGGAATTCAAAAGGATCAATCTCTTTTAGTTTTCTATAAATACTCCTTCTCTAATGACATTTCAGATGTCACAATTTCTAAAAACCCTTCTTTGTCCTCTTTTGAAACAATTGATGTCGTGTCAATTCTTAATCTTTGTAGATCTAGGAAAATTTCCATTAATGCATTTTCTGATTTATATATAAATATATTTTGCCCAAACTTTTCATCAAATTTTAAGTCTTCAATATTTTCAACACCTCCAGAAGGTAAAGATGAATCTCTCAAAAGATATGGAGTACCTAATTTTGATGAGCTACCAACACCTCTGGGAATTTTCTATGGATCATCAACTATCTCTAGTGGGTCAGGGTCTATATTTCTCCTCGTATATATCTTCTTGGAAGCCACCTTTAAGTTGAATATGTCAATGGAGTCACCAAGGTATAAGTACAACCTTTGAATTTTCTGATCTCCTACTACCTTCAGGAGGTTAGTTATTTTGACAAGAATCACCCAGGATGATATAAATATTCAAACTCCTGGCAGACTCACAAAAATGTTATCACTAGGCTAGAACAAGTTGGGCTATGTCAACCATCAACCCAACATAAATATTTCAAACCAAATTTAACTTGACTTTAGCCCTTCCAGTCTGAGAGGGCTCTCTCAAATTACTTATAAATTCTTTGTATAAAACTCAAAATAATAGATGGCTAACTTTGTACTTTTCATGTGATTATGCAGGTGAAAGAGTATGATTGCATCCATCATTGGGCCTAGAGTCAGTTAAGGTAAATCAATTACAAACATCATTTCTTTTATGGAAGTTGAGGCAAATTTGGCTTTAAAATTGTGTGAAATAAACTTTTACAGTAAAACACAGCAAATGAATGAAGTTGGAGCATCTGACATGAATTCCAAGTAATCAAATTTCTATGAAATTGATAACTACAAACAAAACATGGAGATAAACAAATAAGCCAAACATAATCTCAAGTGAAAAAGAGGGTCTACTGCAAATGTATATTAACTCAAGAAAAAGATTAAAAGGGTGGTTCTCTAATAACATCCATCAACCCCTTCAAAGTGAAAAATTTACACATATATAGTGAGACTTCCCTTACAATCCTCTACCACCTGGGCTAGAGTCGATGCTTTAGCTAGGAGACCTAGTTCGAGTTGAATTACAAAACATGGAGAATTTTTAGGGATAATTATGTTTCAACAAAAAATTTATAAAAAAATGAGTCTATCACCATTTAAGAACTTCAAACAAAAATTCTAATAACCCTTATCGAATATAAATGATTGTTTATGTGTTGTATGGCTGATGTGCCGGAGTGTTGGAATGTTGGAATGTCGGAATGATGAGTTGGTTGGCACGTGGAGGTAGACCTATTGACCTACTGAGTTGTCCCCCTGAAAAATAGGACTTCATAGGTTGATAATGTGGAAACCTTTGATCTTTTTTTATCCACCACCTTATCGTTTTATTTCTCAAAATTCATCAAAATCATCATTACACTGGAAAAAACAGAGTATTGGCAGTTTGGTAGCAAATGTCAAAAAACCCTTTCTGCAAATAATTTGATCTTTATGACAGTTCTAGGGTATTATTTGATGTTTATAAGCTAAAAAAACACTTTAAGAACTCCGATTGCTGATTTTTAAGCCTGTATTTTCTTCCATGGAAAGCTACAACCAATCTATAGCAAATATTCACCTTTAATATGGAGAGTTTCTATGAAACTGCCTATTTTCTAAGATTTTGTATTTTTGAGAATTTCTTCACCTCCAAGTCATTTCTAATAGCCTATACAAGCAGGTATATTACTATAAATATTGATTTTCCATAGCATAAGAGAAAATTTATGACATTACCATGTTCATGGAGTGCCATCAATTTCGGCAACAATCTTGAGACCCTTCTTCAAAAGCTCTGCTTGGATCATTTCAATTTGTGTTTCTAAATACCTGAATTTCCCATGCAACCTTCTCCTATCTAATTGTAACCATTTGTTCCTATTGCATAGGTGCTTCATAATTCTATGTAAGGGTAGTTTTCTCTTTATCATTCTTCCAGATTCATCTGCAACTTTATAATAGAAGTCAAGTTTCTTTGATATATATTCCTTCTGTTAGCCACCTATGAATTTTTTGTCAAGCAAACAGGTGGCTAAATATTTTTTTTAAGCCTTCAAGAGATACATTTCCTATGAAAATATCTCATTCTTGAAGCCTTTGTGTGTCCTTTTCCTTCAAAAATATCTTCACTTCTTTTTCCATCCAAAAAGCCTCACTGTCTGTGAAAAAAATATGCTCAGAAAAAGCCTCCATTTGCTCCTTGTATCCCTGCAAATTTCCCCATTTTAAAATTTTTTCTCCTTTCCAAAATTCCCCCTTTGACCCCCAAAAATCCCTTCCTAAGCCTACTAAATCATCCCATCTCCCCTTTAAACCTTGCAAACACCCTTTGTTTGGCTTAAAATCCCAATTTTCCCTCTACCGAAAGCCTCTTTTTAGCTTTAAAAACTCTATTTTTAAGCCAAAAAACCCCTTTTTTACCATATACAGGCTTAGCCCCTTTCGGCCAGCCCCTTAACCACTTCCCCTCCATGCACCCGAGCGCTAGAACCAAGCGCTAAACCGTAAAGAGCTTATTACATCGGAGGGTTGGAGGGGAACACATTTTCTTTGTAAAGTAAAAAATCTACGATGTAATGGTGTTTGTTCTGTTAAGAGTGGGTGCAATACCCACCATTGATCTATATAGATCCAATGGTCTGCGCAAGTCTTATCGCGCCTTGCCTCATCCCTTTGTAAACCCTCCCGATGAAGATCTCCATTGTTGATCTTAAAGCAATCCAACAGTCCAGTGCCAATCACTATGTCGCCAGTCAGAAGTTCTTGATACACCTCCCTCTCCATTCCTCGATTGCAATCCTCCGATGCAATCCTTGCCATTGAATACACAAGAACCAACGACCAAGATTTTCCCTTGCTCCGCCCCTGTGTCCCTGATTGGCCTCCCCCGATCCAATCACAGTCGTTGATTTGCAGCCAATCCAATGGTCCAGATCTAATCGCTTCATGAGCCCATCGGAGATTTGGTCCCTACCTCCTTCGGTTCTGATTAGATCCTGACCGTTCATTCCTTTTGATCCAATGGCCAGGATTACTCCTGACCACTAACCAACTCCTTCACCTTTGTTTCTCCTCCGCAGATCTCAGCCATCCTTCGCACTAATCAGACGATTCACAATCAAACCGCCTTTGATCGGCCCCCACTCTGCTATCCGCGCACATTCCCATATCACGCTTCATCAATCATCGTTGGATCTCATGATCCCAGATTCAACGACTAGCAGTAATATCACGTAGCTTTGGGTGTCCGATATGGGCGGTTTTAAAAGGCCGTGTGTTAGTCGGAGACCTATATCGCATTCAAAAAGTGAAAACCGCCTCACTTGCCTTTTGCCGTGCGAAAATAGCGGTTTTTATCCTAAAACCACTTCCCCACTTTTATGCCCGAACATCCATCTACAGATCCCGACCGTTGATCTATATATATCAACGGCCCTCATTTCATCTCGCACTCCATTCATATTTGTTCATCGCGTGACCATAGAACTTCATCACGTCATCTCAACCGTCGATCTCCTCCTAAGATCTAACGGTCCATATTAAATCACCCTCCACCCATGAATAGGTCCCACCATTCAAGCCCATTTCATATGTTTTTCATGCATTTTCTTTGTATTCCGTCCAAAGGTCCAAACCTTATGATTTACATTAAACAATATTTTCTTCCGCCCACATTAAAACTTTAATGTCTTAACATTAAAGGTTGTTTCATATCGTCTAACCTTATAAATTCATTTCGCTAGTTAGTCATAAATGTTGATCATCGCCACCAGATCCGATCCAACGGTCCATATCCATTCCTCCACCAAACCTCCATTTGAGCAGATTTTCACCATTACACTGCATTTTTCTACCATTTTCCATTGCATCCACAGCATTAACCTCTGCTGTGTTTCCATTCTCACAGCCTTCCACTGCATCCATCCTCCCACCGCATGGATTTCCTTAACATTTTGTGTGTTTTTCAGGGTTACAAGCAATAGAAACCGCCATTCTTCACAGTCACTATCATAGTGACACAGTAGCGCCGATGAAGTTCTATCAGAGCCAGAATTTGCAGGGAAGACTCCTGAAAGGTTTTAAATGCATATTTTATTCAAAACAGGGGTATTAACTCCATTAAAAACCTCCAGCACCATTAAACCTACAAATTTGCAGACAGACACAGTCAATGAAGCGACAAAGAGTATCAGTGAAGGATTAAAAAGTTTTAAAGCCTGTAATTGAAGATTTTAAGCTTTAATTCAAATTTTTAAAGGGAAGAAGTACCATATTGAAGACCTTGTGATTAACATAGAAGGCCTAATGAGGCCTGATGCATAGAAAACAATATTATCAGTGTTTCACATCAGCAGAATTTTCCCTCCCAAGAAAGGACAAAGTACCCATATTGTTTTTATTCTACGTCATGTTCCTGAGAATATTTCCACCCTGTCAGAAGTCCTAATGCTACCGGAGCATTTTTTATGTAGCATGGCAGACCTCAAAGTAATTTATCTTCCTTTTCTATTCACCAAAGTACTGCAAAGTACTATAGCCAAAAGTACATCAAAGAACATAATTGGAGTAAATATCAGCCTGTCGAATACCATTCTTTCATCCAAAGAGTAATGAATATTAATGCATAGATATGAAGACAGAATGGGCCTCGAGCCATCTTCTTCTACTCTGTTTTAATGTTTCATTTAGTGTTTCATCTACCTCCTCTGCCTCTCTTTCAGATATAAAACTCATGAGAAAACATTGTTGTTGGTTGTTGATCGAATATCTGTGAATTGAAGTTGTTTCTCTTGAGATATAGTTCTCTATGTAAAGTTGTAAGATAGGCTGAGGAATATGATTTTAGACTGAATGTCAAGCTGTTGGACAATGTTGTATATGACTGGTGTTTCTCTTTAATATAACAAGCACATTTCTTTGGATCCTAATTTAAAGCAACTGTGATGTTTTCTACCTTTGTCTCTATTCTCCTACTGTATGTCATTACATTTCATTTCTCTGGTAAGACTCAGAAATATGGCTTAGGACATACCCTCGCATGGTACCTTAATGCCCCTGCTCTTCTTATCTTCTATGTTTTCTATTGATTGTGCTATCTGAGTGTTTATTCGGAATAATTTAACCAATGTAGTAGTTTTTATTCACTGCTAGCTGATGTGTGAATTTATGAATCGATTCTTAGATGTTCTTTTCGGGTTTTAGTTGAAAGAATTGGGATACTAGGAGTTTAGAATGCTAATTCTGTCTCAATAGAATATTTTTCAATCAATTGAACCTTTTCTAAGTTCCCTTAAGTTGGATGTCGAAGCATTGAAAGTTCAAAGCCTTTCTCTGATCTCAGGTTTTCACCTTTGTGTTTAAATCTTTTATGTTCCTTTGTCTGAAGAGTTAACCTTTTAGTGGTTGGATCATAGGTGTTTAATGGCATGTCTTGTCCCTAGATCTGATTCCTGAATGGTCACCTTGGAGGTTTCCTTGTCATTCACCTTCTTTCCTTACCATTTCATACCACATTATCATCTTTAAGATCCTATGCTTTAGATGACTAGCCCAATTGAAAGCCTTGAATACTAAATAGCAAGTAAACCCTTTCCTGACTCCATTGCCCAATGGTCTCAAGTGTTCTCTGAATTATCTCTCCTTTTCCTAAAATCCTCTTTTCTCACCCTTTGTCTTATATTGAACCCTTCCTTCATGATTCCCAACAACCAAACAAACAAACAAAACAAACAACAAACCTTGTGCCTATAACTAGCCTAATATCTTAATATTTGAACGTCATAGATACATCTATATTTTCCTTTATAGAGATATCCCTCTCTAGACCCAGGAGGGCTAGATCCTGAGGTCCCAAAGCAATTTTGATGTTGTCTTATCTTTTGGTAGAGCCAATCCTACCAAAACATAGGAACCCCAACATAATGGTGTCTCCGCTGGGGACTTTCTAAGTGTTTTCCATATTATTACATCACTAGGACCTCAAAAAACCAAAATCTCTGGTTAGATTGGTGGTTAATCACTGTGGTGGATAGTAACCTTCTTGAAACATTCTAAAACTTCCACCTGGCGACTCCATATTTCCTTAATGATTAAAGACTCCACTGGTGATCAGTAGGCTTGCTGATTATCTTGGTTTTCATAAGACTCCACTGGGAGACCAGAGTTTCATTACAACATCAGCCATATTAGAAGTAACAAGTAGGGTAAAGCTTCTTTGTTAAGAGACAGACATACTGGATTCTAGAACAGTCTACACAAGAGATTATCCTAACCCAAACCCACTTGAAATAGTTGACAACCCTGAGAGCATTCTCAGGAAATATCCTACACCTAGAAAGGCAACTATTTCTAGACACATCCATAGAGCTAGCTCTGCACCAGAAAACTTTACAACTCTATCAGACACTTATTGTGACTTAGACTTACCAAGAAGTTTACCTAAAACTTGGTCATTCAGTGCTCTAGACTAGTCAGACCTTGAGCTTCCTGGTTCATCATATCACAGTGGTCAACACATTGGGGATAGAGATACTCCTCCATCTACACCTCCCGATATTCATTTCATTCAAAACTTGGGGCTCTATCACCCTAAATCAGCTCAACAGAGTGTTGCTGGTCCTAGTATTCCTGTCATCCACATACCTGCTGCCCAAGCCAATCCTTTACCTCCTCAGAACATCATCATGGCAGCCCGGTATGCACCTTTGGTGTTACCACAACCTCTCATTCCTTTACCAAATGATTATCAGTCAAAAATCCCACATTTCACTGCAAAAGAGTCTACCACTTCTCAACACCATGTAGACAGGATGGAAGATTCCCTTGACTATATCGAGATAGATGATGAGACAGTAAAGATGAAAATCTTTGCCCAGATTTTAGGAGGAGATGTGAAGAAGTGGTTCAAGGGCCTACCTCCTAATAGTATCCCTGATCTTACCTCTTTATATCAATCCTTCATAAACAAGTGGGAAGTCAAGACCAACCCTCTCCAAATCTTAGCAGAATACAAGAATCTTAAAAGAAACGTAGGAGAGAATTCCCATGACTATTCTACAATGTTTAATAGTGTTTATAACGCTCTTCCTCCACATAGGAAACCTCCCCAAGGTATGGCTTTAGTGAAATATCCTGAAGGCTTTGATGCTGACATGGCCTACCAACTTAAGGAGAGAGATTACAACACATTTGAAGTTACGAAAAAAGGAGCAGTGAGTGTAGAAGCTAACCTGATTGAAAATAAATCCAGAATGAGGGCTGAGAAAAGGGTAACATATAGGGATGACACTGCAGCTTCCACATCCGATCCCAAGTATGACAGTATAGCCAAAAACATGGAAAGGCTAGAGAAAATGATGGAAAAAATGGTTGTCACAGTCAGCAATAAGAACAGAAACCAAAATCAAAACCAGAACCAGAACTTTAGGAGAAACAACCCTCCTAATAGACAGAGAGACTCTGATCAACAAGTCATACCCCCATTTCAAGAGAACTTCCTTGATGAAGATGAGGGGATAATAGAAGAGTTAGAAGGAACCACAATAAACATGGTGGAAATAGACAACTTAATCCACAACTGTTCCACAGAAGACAATCAGACCTCACACTCATATTGGGATGAGGAAAGGTTAGAATATGAGGATTATAGGTTGGGATTTGAAAATGCCATCATGCAGGTCAGATAATAGTATGAACTTAGAAGCAAAAATAGCTTAGACAATTCCAAACCAAAGGCTTCTGAGATTACCATTAAGAAAAGGCCTGAGAAAACTCCTAAGGTGACTGCTGAAAGAAAAAAATCAGCAGCTGAGAGTTCTGGGAAGAACAAAGAAAAAGACAGCCAAAATACTGATAAAAAAATTCAACAAACCAGTAGCACTAACACTGTAGTTAGTGCTCCTGATAAAACAACTACAAACACTGTACATACTGAAAATTAGCACATTGATTCTGCCACTAAAGTAGTGGCTAGAAAAACAGAGTTGAGTCTTACGAAGAGTCAATCTCCCTTCAATTTTGAGAGTGAGATTGCTAAAATTAAAATTTCTGTCCCACTCTCTGAGCTGGCCACCCAAGATGTATATAAAGGCCAAATTTTGAAAGATTTAAATCTAAGTGAAAACAGTGACACTATCAATCTAAGTGATGATCAACCAACCCTTCTGATTGGTCCAAAGATAGAAGGGAAGTTTCAGGAAGGGGTAGTACCTCCTTTTTATATCAGCCTCAATATCCATGACAAAATCCTTCACAACGCAATGCATGACTCTGGGGCCTCGCACAACCTAATTCCTAAGGTAGTTATGAAGAGGTTAGGCCTAGAGATAGCCCGTCCTTATAAAGATTTATATTCATTCGACCCTAGCAGATTAAAGTTCCTTGGCCTAATCAAAGATTTGTGTGTGAACTTGACACAGATTCCAGCCAAATGTATGGTTATGGATGTTGTAGTGGAAGATGTGCCACCTAAGTATGGCATGTTACTATCGAGGTCATGGGGAGCCAAGCTGCAAGGTACAATGCAGATGGATGGCTCATATTCCACAATCCCTCTTTAGCTAGCTTAGGAGGCTGTATAGAGAGGCACAAATGAAGTTCATGGTTAGTAGCCCTGAGAAACCTGAAAATTCACCTATGTACTCGGTACACATGGATCTGGACTCCTTTATCCTTTGCAACGATGAAACCATAGATAAGCCAGAATTAGAAGACAGATATTTAAACAATGGAGTAGAGCCCACAGACTTTAACATAATGGCCACTCTAGACGTAGAAGAAAACGAAGAAGAAACATTTGGATAGTGCACTGAAACTGAAACTCAGAGTGAACAAGAACAAGACTACAAACAGCTAGTTAGTCATCCTTCTAAACTCCATATACATCACGAAGAACAAAACACTCCGCAGCCTAGTGCAGATCCCATAATACAACATAACAGTGAAACCAACATTAGGGAGGAAAATGATGATAAACCTGAAAACGATCCCTTATGGAGAATGAATTTCGATGGGTCTTGCACTAAAAAAGATGCAGGAGCAGGAGTGTGGTTACATAACACTGAGAGTGACTACACTAAGATTCATGCCTTCAATATGAACTTCAAATGTAAAAACAATATCGCAGAGTATGAGGCTCTCATCCTAGGCTTGAAATTATTGAAAAAACTAGGAGCCCGAAGGATAGCTGTACATGGAGACTATGAGTTAATCATAAAACAATTGAACGGAGAGTATACAAATAAACACCCTAGATTGAGATCATACAGGAATGATGCTATAAATTTACTGAAAACCTTTGTAGAGTATGAACTAGTGTTTGTTCCTAGGAGTCAGAACATAATTGCGAATGGGTTAGCCTGCATAGCTAGTTCATATCACAAGTCTCCTAGCGACAAAAAAATCATCATTCAGACAAAATACAGATCTACAGTGCCTGATAATGAGAAATATTGGCATGTATTTGAGGGCGATAAGTAGATAGAGGATTTCCTGATTGGCAGGAATGAGTTTGAATTCTCCAATTCAGACTCTAAATCCGATGAAAGCTGCCTGAGTGAAGAGCCCCTCGACGAATAAAAATCACCCCATAACATAGAAATGGATGTGTTAACTAAACAACTTGGAGATCAAACCGAATAATATAAAAATGCAAAAAAAGAGGAAATAGAGGTGCTGCAGTCAAAAGATAAAAATATACCCAGAGGATTGGCACCTTTAGAGGACCTTTTTGATTTCAACGACGTAGTGAAGAAACCCACTATAGAACACTCAGACTCAGATGTCGAGAAATGCAACATAGGCACTAAAGATAAGCCTAAGATGATTAAATTGGCTAAGTCCCTGCCCGCAGACATGAAAAAGAAATATATCTATTTATTCAAAGAGTTCATCGATGTGTTTTCCTAGAGCTACAAGGACTTAAAGGCCTACAATACAGACATTATACAGCACAAAATCCCTTTGAAAGAGAACCAAAAACCCTTCAGAAATAAACTTCGCAGAATTAACCCGAAACAACTGCCTCTAGTTGAAAAGAAAATAAAAAAGATGTATGATGTAGGAATCATAGTTCCTATGAGGTTTTCCGATTGGGTTTCCAACCTTGTAGTTGTGAGAAAGAAAATAGGTGAGATTAGACTGTGCATCAATTTCAGAAACCTTAACAGAGCTTCACTAAAAGACAATTACCCCTTACCAAAGATGGAACACATCCTACAGAGGGTATTTGGCTCAAAAAGGATCTCCCTGTTAGATGGTTTTTCAGGCTATAACCAAGTGTTAGTTCTCCCAAAATACCAACTCAAGACAACTTTCACCACTCCATGGGGCACTTTTATGTACGTAAAAATGCCTTTTGGACCAATGAACGTTGGTGCGACCTTCCAACGAGCAATGGACATAGCCTTTTCAGAAGAAATAGGGCACTTCATTGTCAACTATCTGGATGACATAATAGTCTATTCCAAGACTAATGAGGAGCACCTAAAACATCTTAGAAGAGTTTTTGAAAAATTTAGAAGGTTCGGTTTGTCTTTAAACCCCAAGAAGACTATATTCGGGCTTTAAGAAGGCAAGCTTCTTGGCCATATTATATCAGAGAAAGGAATTAAAATAGACCCGCAAAGAGTTGAGGGAATACTGCAGATTACACGCCCGAGAAACATAAAAGAGTTACAGTACTTTATTGGGAAAATTAACTTATTAAGGAGGTTTATCCCCAACTTAGCTGAGCACCTCAGGAATATGACAAACATGCTGAAAAAAGGTGTAGGGATTAAGTGGACTGTAGAGGCTAAAAAATATTTTGAATTAGTTAAACTTGCACTCACCTGGGCACATGTCTTAATCAGCCTTGACTTTTCAAAATATTTCCTGATATTTTCCTTTGCCTCCAAGCATACAGTGGCTACAATTCTACTGCAGAAAAATCCAGAGGGAATGGAACAGCCTATTGCTTTCTTCAGCAAGGCTTTGAGGGATGCATCCTTGAAATACAACATAATGGAAAAACAAGCCTATGCCTTGGTAAAGGCCTTGAAAGACTTTAGGGTGTATATACTGCATTCTCACATCATTTCCTACGTGCCTAACATAGTGGTTAAAGAAATTTTGTCCCAAGATCCGGATGGAAAGAGGGGCAAATGGATTGTTGTAATATTAGAGTATGAGCTAGAAATAAAACCCAAAAAACTAATCAAAGGTCAGGACCTAGCTCAACTAATGGATGAATCAAACTTCCAGGCCCTTGACATAAAAATGGTGGATGCCTTGGATGAGCATGAAGGATTGCCTGATCCTACAGTTGAAGAACAATTTCAGACTTCTCCTTGGTATTCTGATATCCTGTATGTACTCACAAACCTCAATGCCCCTCCTGATTTATCAAATACTAGGGCTAGATTCCTAAAGTTAAAAACCAGAAACTATTGCATACTAAATGAATGTTTATACTAGAAAAATGCAAATGGTCTATTGCTTAAATTTTTGCTTGAAACTGAAGCAGAGAGGATTAAACAGGAGTTCCATGTAGGAGAGTGTGGAGGCCATTTAAACTAGAAAGCCACTGCTAACAAAATACTCAGAGCTAGCTATTATTGGCCTACACTTTTCAATGACATCCATAAAATGATAATTGCATGCAATAAGTGCCATATCTTTGAGGGCAAAAGAAAGCTCCTCCCTTTACCATTACAACCCATTACTGTTGAGGCTCCCTTTCAACAATGGGGCCTAGATTTCATAGGATAAATAGACCTTGCTTCTTCTGCACAACACAAGTGGATCCTTATAGCCACAGACTATTTCACAAAATGGATAGAGGCCATACCTTCTAAGAATGCCATAGATTCTGTTATCATTAATTTCCTAGAAGATCACATCCTCTCTAGATTTGGCTACCCAAGGAAGATAATCACTGATAACACTGCTGCTTTTGGATCCAAGAAGATGATTGATTTTTGTCACAGGTATCAGATAACACTCGGTCATTCCACTGCTTATTATGCACAAGGTAATGGGTTGGTTGAATCATCAAGCAAGAGCTTGGTGACCATTATCAAAAAGCTGCTTGAAGAGAAAAAAAATGCATGGCATAACAAGTTAGTGCATGCTTTGTGGGCTGACAGGCTAACAATAAAGAAATCCATCGGAATGTCACTATATTAGCTTGTCTATGGAATAGAGGCAGTGTTTCCTACCAGCCTTGGGGTACCAGTGATTAAACTAGTCCAAGAGATTCAGACAGAAGAGGACAGCATGGTGAGGAGGATAAATCAAACAATTCATCTCCAAAAAACAAGAGAAGTGGTCTATAACAGAGCTCTGAAAGTACAAGAAAATATAAAAAAGTTTCTTGATAAAAGAACAAAAGCTTATGACTTCAAAATTGGAGAAAAAGTTCTAAAATGGGACTCTAGGAGAGAAGACAAAGGAAAGCATGGAAAATTTGACAATTTGTGGCAAGGTCCTTAAATCATCCAAGCCACTGTTGGTCCAAATGCCTTTTTTCTGCAAGATCTAGATGGCACAGATCTGTTTGGGGGTCCTTTCAATGGAAGGATGCTCAAGCATTACTACTGCTGATTTTCAATTTATAGTTTTCACTTCCATTGTAAATACCATTGTTGTGTTTTGTTTTCAAAGAAAAAGAGAAAATGTTTCAAAAAAGAGATAAAGAGAGGTTCAGACATGCTCAAAACATGAATCTCTGAAGTGCAAATATTGGCTCTAACATGATCAAAACCTGAGCCAAAGGAAGAAAATAAATCTGGTTCTAATATGCTCAAAATCTGAACCAGCAAAGAAGAAAAAGAATCAGCTCTAACAAGCCCAAAACCAGAGATGAAATGAAGAAGAGAAAGTGACTCTAACAAGCTCAAAAATTGAGTCACAAAGAAAATAAGGATGCTTCAAAGTTTCAAGATTTTGTTTTCAATTTTATGCAATTTCAGTTCATGAGTCGCTGTCTTTATGCCATGGATCCACAACAAACCAGACTGTCTAATCATGGTTTGACTGTTTTTAAATTTCTATTGTAGAATGTAGAGAATAAATCTGCTAGACAGTTTAATCCTAGCAAATATTAGATTAGGTAGATAAAATATGAGGCCAAAAGTTTAATCTGGTCTCATGGAGAAATAAGGTTAGAATTAGACTAGTTTCTTTTCTGCTTTCAATAAATAAAAAAATGATGAAGAAGGTCTGCAATTTCAAATGCACCTTGAAGAAAAAAAGTTAGGATTGTAGGATGGGTAGGTAGATTATTTAGGGAATGTTTTCTGCCGATTAATATCCATCATGTTTGTAACAGCTGAATCATAGAAGAAATATGGTTCAAATATCAGGCATCTGGCCTACTCCAAAGATTATTTTCTGAATTCTTGACACCTTCAAGAAGATGTCATCCCCATGTGGAGCCACTGTGAGCCACCTATGAAAATTTTATAAGGAAAATAGGTGGCTAAATATTTTTATGAGACTTCAAGAGATACATTTCCTATGAAAATATCTTATCCTTGAAGCCTCTATGTGTCCTTTTCCTTTGAAAAAATCTTCACTGTTTCTTCCATCCAAAAAGCCTCACTGTCTGTGAAAAAATCATGCTCAGAAAAGCCTCCGTTTGCCCCTTTGTATCCCTGCAAAATTCCTCATTTTAACCCTTTTTTCCCCTTCTCAAATTTCCCCTTTGACCCCTAAAATCCCTCCTCAAGCCTACTAAATCATTCCATCTCCCCTTTTAACCTTACAAACACCCTTTGTTTGGCTTAAAGATCCCTTTTTCCCTCTACTGAAAACCCTTTTTAAGCCTCAGAAACCTTATTTTTGTCCTAAAAATCATCCATTTTACATACACAGGCTTAGCCCCTTTTCAGCCAGCCCCTTAACTACTTCCGCTCCATGCACCCGAGTGTTAAGACCAAGCGCTAAATCATATGGCACTTATCGGAATCGGAAGATGTCTGGGAGCACATTTTCTTTGTAAAGTTAAAAATCTTCAATGCGATGGTGTTTTGTTCTGTTGAGCGTGGGTGCAATACCCACAGTCAATCTATATAGATCCAACGGTCTGCGCAAGTCTTATCATGCCCCACCTCACCCCTTTGTTACTCCTCCAATTACAATCTCCACCATTGATTCACATATAAATCCAATGGCCATCGCAATCTCGCACCCATCGCCAATCGGAACTTTTTTATTGTGCCACGCTGCATTTCCCCGATTGTGATCCCCCGATGCAATCCTGGCCGTTGAATCCATAAGAACCAACAACCAAGATTTTTCCTCACTCCGCCCTTTTTCCCTCCATTGGCTCACCCCTGATCCAATCACAACCGTTGATCTGTTTCCAATTCAACAGTCCAGATGCAATCGCTTCATCGCCCCATCGGAGTTTTGGCCCCTACCTCCTCCGATTCTGATTAGATCCTGACCCTTCATAACTTTTGATCTGACAGCCAGGATTACTCCCAACCACTAACCAACTCCTTCGCCTTTGTTTCTCCTCCACAGATTTCATCCTTCCATCGCACTGATCAGACGGTTCACATAAAACCACCTTTGATCGGCCCCCACCTTACCAACCGCGCACCTCACTTTATCACGCTCCATCTCCCACCATTAGATCTCACAGTCCCATGTCCAATGTCTATCATCCATATCGCGTTCGTTTTGTGTCTGGGCTTTAACAGTTTGAACTCATGTGATATAGGTGGTTTCAAAATGCCACGTGTCAGCCGGAGACCTATATCGCATTTGAAAAGTTAAAACCTCCTCCTCCCTTTTCACTGCGCAAAAATAGTGGTTTGGTCCTGAAAACCACTTCCCCACTTCTGTGCCTGAAATTCTATCTAAGGAGCACAACCGTTGATCTGTACAGATCAACGGCCCACAATGCATCTCGCATTCTATTCATATTTTTCATCGCGCGACCATAGCATCTCATCGGATCATCGCAACCATTAATCTCCTCTTGACATCTGATGATCCATATTAAATCACCCTCTGCCCATGCCTGGGTCCCACCATTCAAGCCCATTTCATTGCATTTTTGTGCATTTCCTTTGTATTCTATCCAAAGATCCAAACCTTATGATTTACATTGAAAATCATTTCTTCCACCCGCATTAAAATTTTAATGTTTTACATTAAAGGGTTATGTCATTTTTCCTAACTTCATAATCCAGTCTGTCAGTTAATCATAACTGTCAATCGTCGCCACCAGAGTTGATCAAACGGTCCATGTCTGTTTCTCCACCAAACCTTCACCAGATCATATTTCCACTGTTTCACTGCATTTTTTAGCCATTCTCCATTGCATCCACATCATTCACCTCTACTATGCTGCCATTCTCATAGCCTTCCACTGCATCCATCCTCCCACCGCATGGATTTTCTTAACATTTTTTGTGTTTTGCAGGGTTACAGGTGGTGGAAACCGCCATTGTTCATAGTCACTATCATAGTGACACGGTAGCGCCGATGAGGTTCTATCAGAGCCAGAATTTGCAGGGAAGACTCCTGAAAGGTTTTAAATGCATATTTTATTCAAAACAGGGGTATTAAATTCGTTAAAAACCTCTAGCACCATTAAACCTGCAAATTTGCAGACAGAGACAGTCAATGAAGTGGCAAAGAGTATCATTGAAAGATTAAAGAGTTTTAAAGCCTGTAATTGAATATTTTAAGCTTTAATTCAAATTTTTAAAGGGCAGAAGTGCCAGATTGAAGACCTCGTGATTAACACAGAAGGCCTAATGAGGCCTGAGGCATAGAAAATAATATTATCAGTGTTTCACATCAGCAGAAGTTTCCCTCCCAAGAAAGGACAAAGTACCCATACTGTTTTTATTCTACATCGTGTTCCTGAGAATATTTCCACCCTGTTAGAAGTCCTAATGCTACTAGATCATTTGTTATGCAGCATGGCAGACCTCAAATTCATTTATCTACCTTTTATATTCACCAGAGTACTGCAGAGTACTACAGCTGAAAGTACATCAAAGAACATACCCAGAGTTAATTTCAGCCTGTCGAAAACCGCTCCTTCATCCAAACTAGAGTACCAAAAATCAATGCATAGATATTAAGATAGAATGGGCCCCGAGCCTTCTTCTTCTACTTATATTTTAATTTTTCATTTAGTGTTTCATATACCTCCTCAACCTCTCATTCAGCTATAAAAATCATGAAGAAACTCATTGTAAAGGTTGTTGATCGGATATCTGTGAATTGTAAGTTGTTTCTCTTGAGATATAGTTCTCTGTGTAAAGTTGTAAGATAGGTTGAGGAAGATGTTTTCAGACTGAATATCAAGCTGTTGGAAAATTTTGTACATGACTGGTGTTTCTCTTTAATATGACAAGCACATTTCTTTGGATCCTGATTTAAAGCGGTGATGATGTTTTTCTGCCTTTGTCTTTGTTTTCCTTCTGTATTTCATTACATTTCATTTCTTTGGTAATAATCAGAAATATGGCTTAGGATATACCCTCGCTTGGTACCCTAATGCCCCTGCTCTTCTTATCTTTGATTTTTTCTATTGATTATGCTATCTGAGTACTGATTCAAGATAATTTAACCAGTGTAGTAGCATTATTCACTGCTAGTTGATGTATGAATTTATGAATCTGTTCTTAGATGTTCTTGACTGGATTTAATTGAAAGAATTGGGATATTGGGAGTCTAGAATGTTTTTTCTGTCTCACTAAGGTAATTTTCAATCAATTGAACTTTTCTAAGCTCCCTTAAGTTGGATGCTGAAGCATTGAAAGTTCAAATCCTTTCTCCAATCTCAGGTTTTCACCTTTGTGTTTAAATATTTAATGTTTCCTTTCTCTGAAGAGTTAACCTTTTAGGGGTTGGATCATAGGTGTTTACTGGCATGTCATGTCCCTAGACTTGATTCCTAACTGGTCACCTTGGATTTTTCTTGTCATTCACTTTCTTTCCTTACCATTTCATACCACACTATCATCTTTAAGATCCTATGCTTTAGATGACTAGCCCAATTGAAAGCCTTGAATACTGAATAACAAGTAAACCCTTTGATGACTCCATTGCCCAATGGTCTCGAGTGTTCTCTGAATTATCTCTCCTTTGCCTAAAATCCTCTTTTCTCACCCTTTGTCTTATGTTGGACCCTTCCTTCATGATTCCCAACAACCAAACAAACAAAAAAAACAAAAAAAACCTTGTGCCTTATAACTAGCCTAAAAAATTAAATCAGAGCTTTAAAGACATATACCTTTGCCTTTATAGAGAGATCCCTCTCTGGACCCAGGAAGGCTAGATCCTGAGGTCTAAAGTGGTTTTGATGTTGTCTTATCTTTTGGTTTTGCCAATCTGGCAAAAACATAGGAACCCCAACACACTGTATAACCAATTTGAGCATCTAATAAGAGCAAGGACATGCCCATTTGGGAGCCTTGGACCCGACAGATGTAGCCCAAGAGGGGTGAACTGCCTCATTAGCTGCTATGTATGTTATGGTGATCTTATCTTGCTGTGTATTTTAGATTTAATATGTTAAATAGTAAAATTAAATAACACTCCATTACACAAAAGACTCAGAAAACTATCAAAAACACTTTGTTTAAATTGCAAGACATGAAGAATATGTTGCACATGTAATTTAATGGAAATGGATACCTTGCACACATTTTCAAGTACTTCCATTTTCTGATCAGATGGTATCAAAGCTTAGGTTGAGCTCAATTTTTTGAGTATTGATTTTGTGCAAAGATATATTTGACTGATTTGCATGTTTTGATGCTTACTAGGCTTAAACTCAAAAGAGGGGAAGGACAAATGGTTAGAGCAGAAGATAATACTCAACCAAGGAGGGCCAAAGATCCATTGTCTCCATCTTCTAATTCACCCTCAAGAGACATTGAACAAGCCTCAAGCATGACTTCAAGAGGAGGAGAAGTTCCTCAAGATCCCAAAGAAGAAGAATTTTTTTTCAAAAGGCATTCATTGATTTGACTGAGATGGTAAGGGTACTCTACCAAGAGAGAAATGAAAGACTTGAAGGAGAAGGGTATAGACACCACAAGGAAGAAGAGGGTTCTTCAGGAGGTAATAAAAGTGATGATAAGTCAAAGAAAATACATGGAGGAAATGGTGATCCACCATCCCCATCTTCATCCTCTTCCTCTACATCTTCATCCTCTACTTCGGTAAATCAAACTCACAAGTCAAAAACCTTTGGTAAAAGTCCATTTTTAAAGTTAGATGTTAAATTAGAGTTGCCCATGTTTAACGGTGAAGTCAATGTAGAGAAACTTGAAAACTGGATAAGACAGTTGGAATTTTATTTAAGGATTCAAAACTTACATGATGATGACACCAAGATTCAGTTAGCCTCTTTAAGGATGGAAGGAGAAGCATTGGTATGGTGGGAAGCTAAGACCAAGGATGAAATTTGAAAACATGGTAAGCTTACTTTATCATGGGCTGAATTTGTTTCTGAAATTAAGAAGCAATTTTATCCTCTTGCTCATTTACAAAAGGCTATAATGAATTGGCAAAGTTTTAGACAACTTAAAGGAAAAAGTGTTCAAGAATACACTCAAGAGTTTAGGAGAAGAGCACTTTTTTTAGGATTAGAATTACAAATTCAAGATAATTTGCTGAAATATATAGGTGGTTTACATAATTACCTTATACATACTATCCTTATGTTCAATCCTACTAGTCTAGATGAAGTTTGTGTACAAGCTACGCATTTAGAGGCTAGAGGGAAAAACACTTTTGAAGGGAATGAGGGTAGTGATTTTAAAGGAAAAGGAAGAAAAAGGATTGCAAACTCTAGAAAGGAAAAAGGGAATTTTTTTTTCAAGAACTATTCAAAAACAAGCCACGATGAAGACCACCATTGGAAGCTTCATTCGAAGTTGAAACCAGAGAAATTTAAAAACAAAGATAAGGCCAAAGAAAAGGGAAAAATTGTTGCAACTTTTGAACAAGAGTTAGGGTCTGAATCAGGTGATGAGACTAAAATTATCACCATGGTATTAAAGAACAAAAAGGGGAAAGAGGTTTTACAATAAACAAATCGCATTTCTAGCACTTTAAACTGTCACATAGAAACTCAAAATGAAAAGAGGAGGACTGATCTATTTCATGTGAGGATAATCTCAAACCACACAAAAATACACACACTTTTTGATAGTGGGTCTCAAGCTAATATCATCTCAGAAGACTTGGTAAAGCAGCTGAAACTTTAGACAATTCCACATCCAAAGCCTTATCCACATGGATGGATATGCAAGGATGCAAATTTACAAGTCTGAAGAAAGTGCATCTTGCGCTTCGCCATAACAGCTCATTATGTTGATTGGGTTGAACTGGATGTAGTACTGCTTGAAATTATAGGTGTTGTGTTGGGTAGTCGATATTTATATGACAGAAAAGCGATCTTCCATCGCCATGAGAACAAGTATCATCTGTTCAAGGATGGAAAAGAGTACATTAAGAGAGCACATAAGAAGAAGCTAGAATCTTATTTAGTCCATGCAGGGCAATTGAAAAGGCTAGTTAATGCTAGCCAAAATCTGAATTTGTTGATGGTTAAACAATAGGATTTTTTACATTCTCTTTTTCATGTTATTTTTTATGTAAATGATGATATGTTTCAGTCTAATAATAGTTCGTCTTTGAAAGC